>LPNX010805682.1:485403-516940 GCA_001517045.1 Pseudotsuga menziesii
GCCAGATGATATATTACGCAGGTGTGTCTTGGAACACGAAAAACCTCTAATATTGGCAGAAGCACACTCTGGCGCCGCAGGAGGTCACTATGCAGGAAAAGCAACAGCACAGAAGATCCTGACAGCTGGTTTATGGTGGCCCACACTTCACAAAGATGCAAGAGAATACTGCCACAGCTGCGACATCTGTCAGAGGATAGGTAAACCATCTAGGAGGGATGAAATGCCCCTGGCTCCACAAATAACATTACAGGCCTTTGACAAATGGGCCATTGACTTTGTTGGTCCCATTAACCCACCTGCGAAACAGTCCGGTGCTCGCTATATCATTACAGCAACTGATTATCTTACCCGTTGGGCCGAGGCTCAACCTGTCAAGACCTGCAGCGCTGCTATTGCTGTGAAATTTATCTTTGACAACATCTTATCCAGATTTGGGTGTCCCAAAGTGCTTATGAGTGATCAAGGGTCGCATTTCCTGAACAAGACTATTGAGGTACTGACCGAAGAATTTCAAGTTTATCATCAAAAAAGTACTGCATATCACCCACAAGCAAATGGGACGGTCGAAGCTTTTAACAAAATCCTTGAGCAGGCGTTGACAAAGGTCTGTAACGCTAACAGGAATGATTGGGATCTTCGAATTCCAGCAGTGCTATGGGCTTACCGAACTACTTGCAAGAAATTGACAGGCCGTACACCCTTTCGATTAGTATATGGACAAGAAGCTGTCATGCCCATGGAATATATTGTTCCCAGCCTCCGGATCTCTGCTTTCACCAAGATGGATGACCCTGCCATAATCACAGAAAGGCTGGCACAAATATTACAACTTGAGGAGGATAGACTTGTCGCAGGCTTCCAGCAACAGGTACAGAAAGCTCGAGAAAAAGCGTGGCATGACAGGCACATCAAGCGGAAACATTTTCAACAGGGTGATCTTGTGCTCCTTTATGACAGCAGATTCATGAAGTTCCCTGGCAAGTTTAAAACACATTGGAAAGGACCTTATGTAGTACAGTGCGTTACTGATGGGGGCGCAGTTCAGTTAGCCAAGTTAAATGGCAAAATTTTTCCCTCTATGATAAACGGGAGCCGACTAAAAAAGTATGTCGACAGACCAGGCGTTCAGAACAGGGGAGCGATCTAATTAAATAGGTAGCATGTTCTATCCACAGCACGCGAAGTACCAAGCTGGTCGTAGGTCGCAGGGTCAGGCTGTGTCGAAGTCTCAGGGTATGGCGCAACTATGATAGATGGGACATACCGCAATTCGGCGGCGCTAGCACGAGCGCTGCTCTCATTGCTGATCATCATGAGATTTTGGGGAAAATCCGGTGCCCCGAGCAGCAGATTCACGGAACGTCATCAGATTTCGTATCATGATTAAACCATGATACCATTCCCCGCATCAGGATTTTATAAAGGGATATTTCGATTTGTAAATTCTGTCTGAACCACATCTGTGACATTTCAGTCCGAACTATGTCGAACGACAGTAATGTTCAGACGTTGGTACGGGACGTAAGGGACAGAGGTCTGCAACACCTTCTCGCTATGCCATTTACACAGTTCTGCTCGATTAAGTATAAGGACAGGCAGGAGTTTGCTCTAAATTTACACAGACGGCCAGGAGTCTGCTCTAACATAGAGCAGCCAAGGGCGTAAGGCCTCGCGGAACGATTCTGGGTACTCCCCCTACGCTGACTGTTGATGTCGCGGAACTATGCCAAGTAGGCTCCCCATGTGGCGGGACATGCAATTCCAGGGGACCCCAAAGTCGTGGATGGTCAAGTTTAGGCCATCCAAGAGCCGGACGTTGATGCAGGTGGTTGAGATGCCTTTCTTCAGTCGACCTGCTGCAAAGGATAGAAGTATGCAACTGGCAGCAACATGGAGAACTTCATTCAGCAGTATCCTATGTCGCCTCAGTGATATTAGGCCATCAGAGAAGCTGCAGAGTGTCCCGGGACGGGCCACTAGTGAGTCTTAGGGGCCTGTTGGAGCGCATACTCCATAGGGGGTAACTCCGCGGTTAATTGTTAGTGGAGCGGTGGGTCAAAATAGTCTTAGGGGTGTCGGGGTAATTCAAAACCCTCTCTGTTTGTAATAAGCCCATGGTTTAAATCCAGGGTTTAGGGTTTCTGTGGGTGCCCATGGTTTAAGACCAGGGTTTTGTAAAGCCGCGCAGTATAAATAAGCGCTTATGTAAAATAGAGAGGTTAGGCTTTTTGATGTAAGAAAGATAAGGTGAAGTAAGGTTGGATTTGGTAAGGAAAGAGCAAGTCCCAGCTGTGTGCGTGGACGACCTCTGCAGCTGTGTGTGCAGAGGGTTTTTGTGAGAAAGTAAGAAAGGTCTGCAGCTGTGTGCGCAGAATCCTGCTGCTGTGTGCGCGGCTGTCAAAAGGAAGAAGGAATCTGCAGCTGTGTGCGCAGATAAGCTGTGATTTTGAGGAAAGAGGAATAAAACGCAGTTTGTGGATGTAGCCCCTACACTGGGGGTGAACCACGTTATATTTGGTGTTGTGGTTTTGTTGTGTTGTTCCTATTTTGCTATTTTCATACATTAAACCGAATATATCTGATATTATAAGATCGCTGTTATTACTAAGTTGCGCTGTGAATTCCCTGTAGTGGGTTATGCAAGTTGGTTTGTGTATTATGTTGTGAAATATATATGAATGAATGATAAATTAATCAGAAGTTGATTAGTAATTATTTAGAAAGGCTAAGGTACAGTAATACCCCTCTCTGCATGCAGAAACCTGATTCTGCGGCACCCCATTGCTGTTTCGGGTGAGACTGCAACCTGCGCGCAGGTTGTTGCCGAAAGGGCCAACACAGTGGGTCTTTTGTTGGTGCGACGTGAAAAGCATTAACCCGGGTCTGCCCAAGTGCCAACACTTTCATGATATCTAGTACTAGTTTCCATTTCTCCTTGTCGACTATGGAAGATCAACCTAATCTATCGCGACAACACTTATGCGATGACAAAGATATATCTAAAACCACCTTAGGTTTTACCCCATTCCCTTTAAACCATAGTATGGAATTAGTTCTTCCCATAAAAGACCAGATAACATCACGTCACCTTGCCAATGACCTTCGTCTTGGCAAGGGGGCATACCTCTTCGTTGACTCTGTTATAGCGGATTTCACCACTCTAGGTGAATCACACTTTGTATGGCCTTGCCTTGTCCCCCTGTAGACTCTTTAGACCCCATGGACCACATTTTATCCTTTGATGTTACCTTGATCATCCCTAAAAACTATATAAAAGATGATATACGTGGCCTTTTCCCTGATATCCGCATACATACGCGGATCTGTCCCCGATAACCACGTACATCGAGATGTGTGCATAAGTCCAAAACTTTTTGGAGTTTTCCTTGACCTGGATCCGTCTTATTCAACTCCTGGCCTTCCATATGCCTTGAGATCGCTCGGATTCGAGCCTTCATTATCCCTTGTGAAGCTATATAAGGAACCCCTTGGTACATTGAAGGCATATAGAGAGAATTGAAACAAGGAAACTATAGTCCATTGTTGCTGGAATTTATACTTGAGTCTGCATCCCTTTGTCCCTTGGAGCATTGTTGTGTTCTTCCCAAGCTTTCCTTTTACTAGTGAGCTTTCTATCTAGAGATGGAGGATTGAGGTGGTGGAGGCCCAAGTGGGGGATTCAGTTTCTCCGGTTCGCAGACGTGCCGTTAGAGGTTGTATCTATCTTGTAATCTCTCATTTATAGTAATAGAAACATCTTTTCCTGTCCAATGATGTGTATTTGATTTAATGTTGTATCCATTGGAATATGTCAAATGCTTTTACATTATTGATGATATATATGCTAGAATAGATCTAACACCATGATATATAGTATGCTTGTATTGTTTACTTGTTGTTGAGGAAGTATTATATCAATTCAAGCTGAATATTGGAAAGCTCAATGGGGATCTACTTCAACCGTCCGGAATAAGGTACGAGGTCTGATCCTTTAGTGTTAAACATTTTATTTCTATTGCATATTGGGAAAGATGGCTTTTTGGAGTCAAGTCTGTCTGTTGTGGTACCCCAAGCCATAGGAATTTCTCTCCATAACAGAATTGGCGACTCTGCTGGGGATGTCCCTTGTTTTTATTTGGGGGTTTGCGGGCACAATGGGCTTGATATTATTGACTTTCTCTTTGTTTCTCCTTGTTTATGTGTTGCATTTTATAGTATGTTCATCCATTGACACTCCCCTTTATTTGTTTCACCTTGCTCCTACTTTTTACCATTGCCTTCTTTGTATACGCAGGTTTTTGGCCAAAAGTCACGTACATACGTGGATTTTTGGCCAAAAGTCGCGTATACACGCAGGTTTTTGGCCAAAATCCTCGTATACACTCAGGTTTTTGGGCAAAAGTCGCGTATATACGCAGCTGTTCTTTAAACAGTCGCGTACATCCTCCCTTTTGGTGAGTTTGATGTTATGGGAAGTTGTTGGGTGGGTTGTGAGTGTGGTTGGGTCTTCCTTGGGTCTGATGTTGTCTGTTGGATGCTTTTTTTGTGACCAGAGACCAATTTTTCATTGATTTTTCTTTGAAAGTAGTTTTAGTCATTTTTCCTTTTTGTTTTGCCATTAGTGCATTACTCTTTTTGTCTTGGTGTCTTGCTGGGCTTGTCTTTTATACTTGCTGCAGAGACTGAGAGTTTTAGATGACTTTTATTGCATTTTTCATTATTTTATATTGAAAAATACAAAGTAGTTGCACTCTTACTTGCATCTTAGATATGGATTTGAGGAGGTACTTGCATTGGATTGCTTGGATGAGAGTTGTTTTTAGGCTTTCATATAGGAAGGATTGCATTGACATTGAAGGAACATATATTTATGCATCTCATGTAATGGCATACCCTATTCTTCATTTGACAAAGATTGCACTTAGCATTGTTTGTTATGGTGTGCATATTTATTTCACTGCTGAGTCATAATTTCATTAGTTGCATGGTCATTTCCCTTTGAGTAATTACAGCCAAATAAAATCAACGCTAAGTAAAATGAATTACACTCTTTTCTTTTCTAGGGTGCACCAACAAGCTTAGGTTTTAGGATCTTGGAATAGTTCATTGTAAGTCAATTCTCCAAGATCACTAAACAACAACATCTAGGTGTCTGTCCAGGGAGTGTGTGAAATCCTTGGTATAACCATTGTTCTTAGGATCCTCCTCTTAAATGGGAGTTAAGCACAAGGCAGCGTGAGCGGTTATTGATTGGGATGAACCCTAGTCATAACTGAGTAGCACCAGCGATATTTCCAGGATTGTATTCATATCTGGGGACTCTTTCGAGAGTTTCAGGCTTTGCTACCCTGCCCATACGGTCAATCCCGCCTATGACTGTCCGCCTGAGCTTTGATTATATTGAGGTGACCTTAGTGACCTTACCTAGGATATCGAGGGGGTACTTGTAGAGGTTATTCTGTAGGTATCCTGGCCAGGTAGAGGTCGGACAGCATAGTCGCTTTATGCGTTGAAGCCGAGGGCCACTATAATTGGTTACATACCTCTGCTTGTAGTGTATGGGAGTTTCGAGCCTCTCCTAGGTGAGACATACCTGCTGCATTTGGGAGCTCACATATCCTCCCCTTGGTTTGCTTGTATTTTCGGTATAGATTTCCTTAGGAGTGTGCTCTTTGTGCGCTAGTTGGCCTTTGGGATCGTGGTTACTTGAGTATATTTATTCTCTCTTGAGTTCGGGTCCTTTTATTTTTGGCATGCCTAGTCTCCTATCACCCATCCTTGGTATTAGTATGGACCCTAGTGTCATGAATTGGGGGCATCACAACCCCTTACCTTGCTCATAGATTTGAAGTGGTCACATTCTGCCCTCTACTCCATTTGTGGAGGATGTTGACTCCTTTCTTTCGGTCTTTACACTGGTGGTCACCCTCATGGGGGGGATAGTGGATGTGTGAATGTAATTGGGTCTACACCTTACTTTCCTTTTTATGTCCCATCATTCACCGCATCGTTTCCTTTGGGAGCAGTTGTCATGATCATTCCTCCCTATATCCTATAGTTTGGATTCTTTATTGACTATTTTGGGTTGTTTTGGACTAATATGGTTGTCATGTAGGATCCAATTTTTGTACACTCTCTCCGAGGTTTCGACCCATTTGTGCCTATCATAGGTATTATGTTTGAACTGGCATATAGGTTAGGATTTCACATCCGCTTGCACTTATGCATTGCCTTATGACCGTTCCATCTTAACTTTAGGTACGAACCCATTCCATGGTATCACGGAACCTTCATGCTGTTGTTAGAAGTGATATTATGTGAATGGTAGAGCTTTCCTATACATGGGTGTCCTAGTTAGATCACTTTTGCATTTGGTACCCATGCTATGAGTCCTCTCTTAGGTCCAGGAGTCCCTTTTAGTCCCACCATGTCCTTGAGTAAGAGATTCATACTCCTATTGAACTTTATGCTGGCCATTTCCCTGGGACTCCCTCATATCAAGTTGTGAATGCGTTAGCATGAGCTTTGCTTTCCTTATTGAGCTTTATGCCGGCTCCCCTGACATTGTGTTTCAGCCATATAGCCCGAGCTTGCCTCATGTCTAGCCATGCAGAGCCATCTTTTATATCCTTCGTAGCTTGATTTCCCCTTTTTATCGGGAGGGGATTTTCCCCCGAGTGTCGATATCCTACACATGTATCCTTGCATTGAGCATAGGTATGTTCCACTGCTTGGAACTAGTTTGTTTTCCCTTATGACACTCGTCTCCTCCTAGTTTGTAACTATAAAGCTAGTTTATTCTTTTTTCAAGCTTTTCAAATAACTAAAAAACTCCAAAAAAAAAATCAAAAAACTAAAAATCCGGACAAGGAAAGATGTTATATTTGGCAGTTGTTGAGTCGTGTTGCCTTCGAACAGAGCACTGTATATCACATCCATTGGTTGGGTTATAGTTTTACTTTAGGAGCTGTACTCGTTTATCTCAGTTTATCTCCACCGACTGGTTAAGCTTCCAGTCCCTATGGAGCCTCTGTTGATGCCTCCTATGTCACAGAGATGTCC
The DNA here is from genome assembly GCA_001517045.1 of Pseudotsuga menziesii. Classification (NCBI taxonomy): domain Eukaryota; kingdom Viridiplantae; phylum Streptophyta; class Pinopsida; order Pinales; family Pinaceae; genus Pseudotsuga; species Pseudotsuga menziesii. The sequence continues at coordinate 492,469 of LPNX010805682.1, forward strand.
CATTTTGTATATCGAGTCTATGCAACCTCCATTCAGTCACCATACACTGTTATGCTCTTGTTCGAAGGAAGTTGAAACCTGTGTCGGCCATTCCTCAGTTATCTTGACTTTGCATGTCAGCCATTCCCGGTACAGTTACTGGTTCGTGCACCTTATGATCGAGTTCTTCCACATTAGACAGCTTTGCTGAGTACCTCGTGTTGGATTTTGGGGGATGCCTTAATGCCCTCCTTCCAGCGGATTTCATCCCATCGAATTTAGATCATCTATTCTGGGATTGGAATCTAGAGTCCTTTTGAGTGCCTTGAGACTTCCAGTCATCAGTGGGAAGTTCTCTCACCATCGACAGTTTCTTGGGAATACATCAATGTCCCTTGATCGATGGATTCTCTCAAGTGTTCGACCTCAACACATCTATTCACACTTGTTAGTTTGCACTCTAGTACCTTGATTCCCATTTTCATTATCTATGGGTAATCTCGCGTCTGTTAACGTTATACATCAATGACCGGTAATCAGATGATGGACTAGTATGTTCGACCTCGATACCTCTATTCGCATAGTAGGACATGTACTCGTAGCGGTTTGTGTAGAATACTTTCCAAAATGGTGGCATCTCTTATATGCTACCTCCTTGATCGTGCCAATGTTCATGAGATTTTAGCTCTCGTGACTTGATACTAGTGTATGTTAGACATCTTCAGCCATCATGGAGATCTTGATCTATTGTATATCTTTAGCCATTATGGAGATCATGGTCCTTTGTATATCTTCATCATGGAGATTCTGATCTATGTATATTGTACATGGCGATGACCACATATGTGATATCATGTATTATGCCTATTCATGGCCATTGTACTCTTATGTATCTGGGACTGCTATATGTACTTGCAGTTATATGTAGAGTTGTATCATGGTGCTATGCTAATTGGGTGGCTGGTCTTCCATTTGAGTACCTTCATCACTTCACTTATGGGATGGGCTTATAATGTATTTCGTCCATTGTATGACCCCTCTGACCTCACACATTAGGGGGCATCCGTTATAGCGGATTTCACCACTCTAGGTGAATCACACTTTGTATGGCCTTCCCCTGTCCTGCTGTCGACTCTTTAGACCCCATGGACCACATTTTATCCTTTGATGTTACCTTGATCATCCCTAAAAACTATATAAAATATGATATACGCAGCCTTTTCCCCGATATCCATGTACATACGCGGATCTTTCCCCGATAACCGTGTACATCGGGATGTGTGCATAAGTCCAAAGCTTTTTGGAGTTTTCTTTGACTTGGATCTGTCTTATTTGACTCCTGGCCTTCCATATGCCTTGAGATCGCTCGGATTCGACCCTTCATTATCCCTTGTGAAGCTATATAAGGAACCCCTTGGTACATTGAAGGCATATAGAGAGAATTGAAGCAAGGAAACTATAGTCAATTGTTGGCGGAATTTATACTTGAGTTTGCATCCCTTGGAGCACTGTTGTGTTCTTCCCAAGCTTTCCTTTTACTAGTGAGCTTGCTATTGAGAGATGGAGGATTGAGGTGGTGGAGGCCCAAGTGGGGGATTCAGTTTCTCCAGTTCGCAGACGTGCCATCAGAGGTTGTATCTATCTTGTAATCTCTGATTTATATTAATAGAAACATCTTTTCCTATCCAATGATGTGTATTTGATTTAATGTTGTATCCATTGGAATATGTCAAATGCTTTTACATTATTGATGATATATATGCTAGAATATATCTAACACCATGATATATAGTATGCTTGTATTGTTTACTTGTTGTTGAGGAAGTATTATATCAATTCAAGCTGAAGATTGGAAAGCTCAACGAGGATCTACTTCAACTGTCCAGAATAAGGTACGAGGTCTGATCCTTTAGTGTTAGACATTTTATTTCTATTTCATATTTGGAAAGATGGCTTTCTGGAGTCAAGTCTGTCTATTGTGGTACCCCAAGCCATAGGAATTTCTCTCCGTAATAGACTCTGATGGACAACTCTTGGAGAACCCCCGCAATGGGCTCTACTTTAAGAAATGTTACGCTTAAACATCGCCAATGAGTAACTATATTTTATTTTTCTTGTTTTTCAATGTTTTTCAGCACAAATCGGGGGAAGCACCATTGAATGCTAATCCAAAGTCACCCGAAACCGGTTCAAAACACCTCTCACAGCTCCCGGCTCAAATTTTCATTTCCTGATGAGACCATTGTCTCATGTTTAACAAATCAATTTCAGGACCATTTCCCACTAGTCACCTCGATTTACGAGCCATGACATGATGATGCAAGTGTCTATGGACTTGTACTTGTATCACACTTCTTGACCGCTACTCTTGCGAGTTTTTGGGATGCCACCCATTAAGGACTATAATTTTATCTTTTATTTTTCTATTTTTAACACATAGTTATCTTTTCCATCCACCACACCTTACACGGACCTTTGGACCACTGTCCACAAAATAGTTTATTTTTCTTGCATGCATTTGGAATATAAATGCCCCTAGACTTGTACTCACATCGCATGTGGTCAAGTCCATCCACTACAACACATACACATGCTCTCCTGACCTCCGTTCAAGAGCCACCTCAGTTTGCGTGTCTTTTTCGCACCGTCTCGCAAGCCTCTGCCGTGATATATCCCACGTAGGTATTGATATGTTTGAGAGCCTTCTGCTCCATCTATACTGCGTAGATGACCTTTGAACCTCTTTCCATCATCCTGACATGAAGCACCGCTCGTCCCACCACAATCGGTTGACCACATTGGAGTTTCGTTTAAGCTCTTTTCTGACTCCTTAAAACAATGAAAAGATTGCCAAGCGCAACTTCCTCCTTTCTCGCTTACTAAAGTATAGGAAAGGGTGTCTACATTGTCTCGTTTATCTCCTTTTGCAAACCATGTAGACCATTTCATGAAAAGCACCTACTTGGCACACTCAATTCAAGACCGTTCCCCTCTACATACTTTTATGCTTTCTTGGGAAGAGGGGCCACACTTTACAAAAAAGCTCACCATCAGTTGTCATTAAGCTCTTTTCTAGCCGTCTCAACAAGAAAATATCGCTGAGCAAACTTGGTTTCATTCATGCTTGTAAAATTATTTGAATGACCGTCTAGCCAGTATAGGCTTAACCTTTTCTGGCCTAACTGGACTACCAATAGTAAAGAAGTCTCTCATCCCCTCCAGGATGGGCAAGCTATCCTATGTATACTTTTATCCTTTTTCAGGCACAGGAGACTACCAACGAAAAAGAGCCCCCACTGGAGTCTTCTTCGTTGTAGCGTCCCTGACCCTCCTACCGACAAAGAGGACGCCACCATGACGATAAACATTCGGCCTACCAGCCCCATGAACATGTGAATTCATAAAATACCGAACCAAAATGCATTGAAGTAGAACATACACAGATACATAATTATTTATCATACATAGTAGAAGCAATATACATTCATACAACCATTCAACATGTTCATCATATGCATTGACAATAAATATAATTGCAGAAGTAAATTAGACAATATTACTTATCTCTTAAAGAACTCGTTCTGCAACCAGCTACGTCATTGCAACATTCCTCCCAACCATAGGCTAGCATGCTCCTAAATCTCTCAGTAATGCTGCCACCCCCAAGTTGGGCATGATTCCCTAAGGGATAAGGAACAAGCAGGCTTACACATAGCCAAGGGTACAAAAAAACACAGCCAAGCCAACACAGTTGGGTTTATCAAGCCATCAAGGAGCTGGGAAAGGTTAAATGCTAAGCTGGTGAGCCCATTACAGATCTAGGAACACCTGTACCAGAACTAGACTGACTTCTAAGACGCCCACACACACCCAACACAAGGAATCAGTCCCTTCTCTGCTACACAGTCCCTCAGGCCCTGACTTCCCTTCCAGTGCTATTTAGGGGTTGTGGAGAAGAAAGGTAGCCCTCTAGCTCTATCTATGTATTTTCCAAGCACACCAGGTTTATCAAGCAAACCAAGCCTCCATCCCTGCTCCCAACACAGTCCAAAGGCCAACCACTACATACACGTAGTCACACAAGCGATTCATATCTTCGGCAAGGAAAGCAACTCCTAAGTTGTTCTTGGCCCTATCGTGGCCAAAACGACTCTAAACCAATTCCAAGCAGTTCCAAAACATATCTACAAACATAGTTCACAATGCGGGGAAAAGAACAGTCTGTGCTCAGCAGTGAAGCCACCAGGAAGACTTACATAGTCCTAAGATGGAAAGAAAAATACAGACTCCCAACCTGTGTGTGAGGGAAATTTACATCAGACCTCCCAAAATTCAGATGGAAAACATGCTAGATACCACTTTGTGGAAACATGAATGACATCCGAAACTGCCCCCTCCTCCTGGCTGCATGAAACAAACCAAAAAAGAACTTGTGCCTCTGAATCATCAGACTACCATCCCCATGTGAGGATGAACAGAGAAGGGAAAGAATGGCATAGTGGAGAGAGTGGGATGAGGGGCATGAGTGTTTTAGCACCATCGTCGAGAGAGAGTGGAGAGTTTTTTTCCTAGAGTGATGGCGGTGGTTGTTTTTCCTTTCCAACGTGAGAGTCAACCTACTAGTGGAGTGTGCATGTGGGCAAGGACTAACGGTCCTGCCACACTCCATTCCTAGCCATAACTACCCCAACTAATAGTAGAACTTTTAATGGTGGTGGTTGGATGAGACAAGGGAGAATGAGCAATCAAACAGGATGGTGACACATGGATTTCTCCCCCATGGCCCAAGGTTTGACATCCCCCACCCTTATCCTTATGAGAATCATTCCCCTTCTCAATTTAGTTGCCACGAACATAGTTGGTTGGGTTTATTTAATTAAAGATGTATATTTACATGATGACAAAAATTAATATGTATGCCACATGCCTCGATACATCGGTGACAATTTCAATCCGCAACATAGCTTAACCAGTTGATGGTGGGGCCTTGGCATTTAGCTCTGCACCATGATTATGTACAATATATAAATCCTATACATCTAATGCAATCGGGTAAAATACTTGGGTGTTACATTTCCCTCCCCCTTCAATAGAACTATCCTCAGTGCTACACAAAATTTGAACAAAATGCTACACTGGTATCGCCTTAGTGTTCCACAGAATTGAACAAAAATGGATGTGCCAATGGCATGGCATCCTCCACCTCCCATGTAGATTATTTAGGTTTTTAGTGCTCCCATTGCACCTTTACCTGCCCTATGGCCCAGTTCCGGAGCATTGTGACCTTCCTGTCAAGGATGCGCATTGGATCGGTTCGGAACTCTCCCTCGGGTTCCACCTGAATCACATCCCAATTTATCACATTGCTAGGATCATGTACATATCTCTTAAGCAAAGAAACATGAAAAACATTATGAGCGCTATTGCTAGCAGGAAATGCAAGTCTATATGCAAATGGCCCTATTCTTTCAAGCACTTCAAATGCCCCACAGTATCTTGCTGACATCTTGGCACAACTTCCAAGCTTCAAGGAACTCTTCCTTGCCCCCACTCTAAGGTAAACATGATCCCCAACACCGAACTCCCTATTCACCCTATGCTTATCTGCATAGCTTTTTTGTCTATCCTGTCCTGCTTTCATATTCTACCTAATCTTTACAACCTCTTGCTCCATTTCCTTGAGCAATTCTGGTCCAACCACAACCCTTTTCACTGGGTTATCCCAAGTCACTGGTGTCCTACACCTTCTTTTGTACAAAGCTTCATACAGACTCATCCCTAAGGATGGTTGTTGTCCATTGTTATAAGCAAACTCTACCAAGTGCAAGTAATCTTCCCACTTGGTTGGTTTGTCCATCACATACATGCGAAGCATATCTTCAAGCACCTGATTAACTCTCTCTATCTGGCCATCTGTCTGAGGATGGTATGCAGTGCTGAAGTTTAGCTTTGTACCCAAATATGCAAACAACCCCTTCCAAAAGTTGGAAGTGAACTTGACATCTCTATCAGAGACTACTGCCTTTGGCAATCCATGCAATTGGAAAATCTCCTTCATGAAGATCTTTGCAATGTCATCAGTCTTATACGTCGACTTAACTGGTATAAAATGCACAGCCTTTGTAAACTTGTCTACAACAACCATGATGGAATCATGTCAGCAATCCTGTAATGAAATCCTTGGAAATAACTTTCCATTTCCATTCTGGGATTGGCAAAGGCTGCAACAAACCTGTAGGGTGTTGATGCTCAACCTTTACCTGTTGACATTTCATACACCTTGAAATGTACTCAGCCATATCCTTTTTCATTCCTGGCCAAAAGTACTACTTTCTAGCTGTAGCAATTGTCTTTTGATATCCTGGGTGACCAGAATATGGAGCTTGATGGATTTCATCCATGAAAACTCTTCTCAAATCTACTGCATCTGGAATATAAACTCTACCTTTATAAGTGATAATTCCATCTCCTTCCAATTTATATCCTTCATACCTCTTCTCAAGACTTTGCTGTTGCAATTCTTCTTTTACCTGCTCATACAATTCATCTCTAGTAGCTTGACTAACAATCTGCTACCTTAAATCTAATTGGCAAATACTAAGAAATGCCACATGCATTTCTTGCACCTTCCTGCTGAGTCCATCAGCTACCTTATTCTCTTTTCATTTTATGTGCTTGATTTCAAAACCAAACTCACATAAAAATTCCAGCCATCTTGCTTGTCTAGCATTCAGAGTAGGCTGATCAAACAAATACTTCAGACCACAATGGTCTGTTCTGAGCTCAAATCTCCTACCCATCAAGTAATGTCTCCACATCTTGTGGGCATGTACTATGGCTGCAAGATCTAGATCATGAGTGGCATAGTTCTTCTCATGCTCCTTCAGCTTTCTTGACTCATAACATATTGCATGGTTGTCTTGCATAAGGACTCCTCCAAGCCCTTGTCCACATGCATTGGTACACACAGCAAAATCTTTCTCTGGGTCTGCAACTTTCAATATGGGTGCACTGGTGAGAAGATTCTTCAACCACTGGAAACTTTCTTCACACCTCGATGTCCATTCAAACTTCATCCCCTTCTTTTGCAAAGAAGTAATGGCATGTGCAACTTTGGAGAATCCCTCAATAAACCTCTGGTAGTATCGTGCAAGTCCCATAAAAGATCTTACATCTGTCACATTTCTTGGAGTAGGCCAATTCATAATGGCTTCAATCTTTTCAGGGTCCACAGATATACCCTCCTCTGAGATAATGTGACCCAAATACTGAATTCTATCTCTATAGAAGTCACACTTGCTTAGTTTTGCATACAGCTGATGCTCCCTAAGCAATTGCAATGTCAATCTCAAATGCTCTTCATGCTCTTTCTCATTCTTAGAATACACAAGAATGTCATCAAGGAAAACAAGAACAAACTTGTCCAAATACCTACTGAATACACTATTCATAAGGCACATAAATGTAGCTAGTGCATTTGTGAGACCAAATGGTACCACTACAAACTCATAATGCCCATACCTTGTTCTGAAGGCTGTCTTATGAATGTCTTCATCCTTGATTCTCACCTGATGGTAACCAGACCTCAAGTCAATCTTGGAAAATACCTTTTCTCCTCTCATTTGATCAAAAAGGTTATCAATCCTAGGCAAAGGATATTTATTCTTCACAGTAGCCTTGTTCGTGTAATCAATACATAACCCGAGTGTACCATCTTTCTTCTTTACAAACAAAACTAGTGCTCCCCAAGGAGACACACTCGGATGGATATACTTCTTTTCCAACAACTCCTGCAGTTGCATCTTCAACTCTAGCATCTCCGGTGTACTCATCTTGTAGGGTGTCTTGGACACTGGTGCTGCTACTGGAACAAGTTCGATTGTGAAATCAATGTCCCTCTTTGGAGGAAGCCCTAGAATCTCATCATGAAACACATCCCTAAATTCATGTAACACCTGATAGTACTCCAACCTAGGAGTTTCATCTCCTGATGTCTCCAAAATTTGAGCTGCATACAACTGGCAACCCTTCCTACAGAACTTCTTCAACTGCATTGCCGACACCTACCTTACTGAAATTACCTTTGGAATACATTTCACAACTACTAGGTTCCCTTCTTCATTCATGCATTCGAAAGTCCTATTATAGCAGTCAAGATTCACCCTGTGAGCTTCTAACCGATCCATTCCAATGAGAACATCATAGGAACCAAGAAATAGAACATTTAGATCTACACAAGTGACCAATCCATTCATGACCAATGGGCATTTCTCTACCACTTCACTGACCTTTCTCTTAGTTCCAGTGGCTAGATGAACTAACCAAGACTTCCTATGCTTTACTTTCTTAAAAGCACAAATATCCAGTACTCTAGGAGTAATGTAACTGTGAGTAGAACCAGGGTCAATCAAAATAGAAACAGATTGCTCAACAATATTACCTGCAACTTCAACCATAGCTGACTGGTGATTTGCCTGGTGGTCCTCCAGTGCTGTATAAACCCTGGGGACTGCCCTGGCTACTTGACCCACTATTTCTGCTTCTTGAATGTTATAAGATGGCCTTTCACTCTCATTCTTGAGTGGACAATTTTTGCGCATGTGGGGTCCTCCACATTTCCAACATTGAAGTGGTCCTCTATTCTGTTGTGGATGCTTAGGCTTTTCTCCTATCATTTCGACTGGCTTACTCATAGCTTGGGATGGCTACTTCTATTAATTCTTGAAGTTAAAAGGTTTGAAACCTTTCTTTCTTTGGTCAAACTTCTCATTCTTCTTGTCCTTCCATGCCTTATGGTAATCAGGTTTACCTTTGCTTTGTTCATAGCAATACTTAGCCTTCCTTATTGCTTCTCCAAGAGTTCTAGGTTCATAAAACTCAATTCTATGTTTGTAAGACTAAGGTAATCCACTCATAAAAAATTGTACCTTCACTTTTTCATCTCTGATGTACCAGACATACCTCAATAGCTCCAAAAACTTATTTGCATACTCTTCCATGGTCTGTTGTCCCAATCTCAGCTCATAAAACTCCTTAATCTTGTCATCATAATACCTGTCAAAGAGGTATTTTTGCTTGAAATACTTCTTAAATTGTTTCCACTTAAGTCTCCTTTCATTGATCCTCTTTACTTGCTTGAAGTGTTCCCACCAAATGGATGCTCTTCCATTCAAATTGAATATGGCAACTCTTGCCTTCATGTTTCCCAAATAATCATGCACTTGAAAGTACTTCTTTATCCCAAGAATGCAAGCTTCAGCTTGTTATCCAGTCTTTATCTCACCATCAAATGTAGGAGGTTTAGCTTTCTTAAATTCATCTTGAGAGCGATCCCTATGGTGTCTCTTTCTTTTTCTTTCATGAGAAGAAGAACTTGAATCCCCGCTGGATTCTTCAGAATCGGATGATCCACTAGAAGTCCTTCTCCTTCTCCTAGTGCTGCTCTTACTGCCTTCTGGCCTTGATGTACCCTGTCCAGAATCTATCTTTTTCTGTAAATCTGTCAAACTTTGCAATATGGAAGCATTCAACTGATGCTGCGCTTCCTGGGCTTTAACCAAGCTTCTCATGGTGGATGCAACCTCAGATGGTGTCCCCTGGAATCTCCTTCCATCAGACTCTATGTCATCATTTCCATTACGGACATTTTCTCCCATGGCATCTTCTTCTTTCTTGTAAGAATCTTGAGCATCATACCCATCACGGGTTCTCATGACGGAACCACCTCTGGCTTTACCACACTGTTCCTTCTGGAGTACTGCTTTTGGAAGTTATCTAAAGTTCTGCAAATGTGTTCGTAGCAAATTGTTAGATGCAGAATATTAATATAAATCAAAATTACTTACCCTTTCTTCTGGAAATTCATAAAACAACAATTATGCTAAAACACAGAACTTTCTCTATTTCATATTCAGCTCTATGACCACAGACAGTCTACTGAAATCTACTAAAATAGTTATAATTTGCTGAGAAAATTTCCACTTCGAAAAGACCCAAAGTTTCCTTCTCTTCATCGTGGCTCTTTCACACTAATTTTCCGTCATTTCGGCAGGTAAATTACCAAACTTTTGATCTGCATTGGCAATGCCAAGGACTGTTCCTCTATTCCTTTCACTGTATCGAATAAACATACAACTCTCTGAACCTAATCGGTGATGAAACCATCCTATGCACTGCATCGGTGGTCGGGTGTCTTGTGCATCAGGTGGCTAGTCATCTCAGCTTCTGCAACGGCAGCCCATAAACCTTCTATGTCTTCCATGGCCACAAGCCTATCTCGGAAAGGAATAACCCTCTGCACATCAATGATCCAAGTCACTATACGTCCTGTCATTGCGGTGATCCAAATGGAAACTTACCTCCTCTGTGTCAGTGATCGTCTACGTTATTGCATCGGATGATTAGTCCCCTAGGTAGCCACTATGGAGGATGTTCAATCCACTAACTTCATCCGACGTAGCTCATCAGCGACTAAATTAACTAGGTGTCAGCGAAATAGTTCCATCAATAGCCACAACGGTGGCTCACCATCTTCGATCTTTTTCTAATCACTGGCCAAATCTACTGAAGCATAACCTAATCGGCATCGGTAGTCTCTTCTCATTGGAAGGCTAGTGCTCTAGGCTTCTGCAATGGCAGGCGTGTGAACCACTAACTTCCATTGATCCAAACAGCTAACCGTTGCTGATCACCGATGGCCTTAACACTTAGACAATTTTTTGAAAATTTTTCTCTTCTTCTGTCGACGAAAACTTTCTCTACCTTTCGCTGACTCTATCAGCTCCACAATCCACTAACACATCAGCATCTGCGAGTGGAAGACTAAAGCATCGGTGGGTTAGTTATATTAGTAGCCACAACGGTGGCTTATCATCTTCGATCCTTTCCCGATCGACGATCCAATCCACTGATGCTTTTCGATCGACGAACTGATTTTGACCGGCGTTGGCAGTCAGAGCTTCTCCCTATCGAAAGACTAATGCTCTAGGCTTCCAAAATGACAAGTGCACAAAACACTAAACCTTTCGAATTCATTGGTGGTCCATTCAACTAGCCTTATCCTGGTGCATTGACGGTCCAAACCACTAACTTCCACCGATCGCTGATGGTCTCAACAACAAAGTTGGTGCCAAAAGTCAATATCGGGCGTTTCTTCCACTACATCGAGCCGGTGTTTCGGCGGTCTTTGACTGATCTTCGCTGAAACTATGGCTCCCACATCCACTAAGTTCCGCCGACGGCCAACGAAAACTTAGAATTTTTTCCACAATTTTCTTCCAACTGTCCTCCATCGAGTGCGCTTCCACCTAGCTCTCCGCTGCATCGTAAGTCCTTCCCACTAAGTGTTCCGATGAACCGACAGTTCAAACATTTAGACAAATTTTATGAATTTTCTAGTCATTCACTAATTTCTTTTGGGCAGAAGGAAACATGCCTCTACTAACTAGTTCTTCATGGCCCATAGAGGCCCATGCTGTGACTTGCAAGCTCTGATACCACACTGTAGCCTCCTTGGCCCTCCTACCAGCGAAGAGGATGCCAGCATGACATTCACCATCTGGGCTACCAGCCCCATGAACATGTGAATTCATAAATACTGAACCAAAATTCATTGAAGTAGAACATACACATATACATAATTATTTCTCATACACAGAGAAAGAAACATACATTTATACAAGCATTCAACATGTTCATCATATGCATTGACAGTAAATATAATTGCAGAAGTAAATTAGACAAGATTACTTATCTCTTAAAGAACTCATTCTGTAACTAGCTACGTCACCACAACATTCCTCCCAACCATAGGCTACCATGCTCCTAAATCTCTCAGCAATGCTGCCACTCCCAAGCTGGGCATGATTCCCTAAGGGATAAGGAACAAATAGGCTTACACATAGCCAAGGGTACACCAGAATGCAGCCAAGCCAATGCAATTAGGTTTATCAGGCCATCAAAGAGTTGGGAAAGGTTAAATTCTAAGCTGGTGAGCCCATTACAGAGCTTGTAACACGTGCACCTGAACTAGCCTGACTTCTAAGATAACCACACACACCCAACATAGGGAATCAGTCCCTTCTCTGCCACACAGTCCCTCAGGCCCTGACTTCTCTTCCATTGCTATTCAGTGGTTGTGGAGAAGAAAGCTATCCCTCTAGCTCTATATGTGTGGTTTCCAAACACACCAGATTTATCAAGCAAGCCAAGACCCCATCCCTACTCCCAACACAGTCCGAAGACCAACCACTGCATACACATAGTCACACAAGCAATTCATAGCTTGGGAAAGGAAAACAACTCCTAAGTCATTCTTGGCCCTATCATGGCCAAAATGACTCTAAACCAATCTACAGTAGTTCCAAAACATATCAGCAAACACAGTTCACAATATGGGGAAAACAATAGTCCATGCTCAGCAGTGAAGCCACCAGGAAGACTTACACAGTCTGAAGATGGAAAGAAAAATATAGACTCCCAACTTGTGCGTGAAGGAAATTTACATCAGACCTCCCGAAATTCGGATGGAAAATATGCTAGATACCACTCTGTGGAAACGTGAATGACATCCAAAACTTCCCCCTCCTCCTAGCTGTGTGAGACAAACCGAAAAAGAACTTGTGCCTGGGAATCATTAGACTACCATCCCCACGTGAGGATGAGTAGACAAGGGAAAGAATGGCATAGTGGAGAAAGTGGAATGAGGGGCGTGAGTGTTTCAGCACTATCGTTGAGAGAGTGGAGAGTTTTTTTCCTGGAGTGATGGAGATGGTTGTTTTTCCTTTCCAGTGTGAGAGTCAACCTGCTGGTGGAGTGTGCGTGTGGGCAAGAACTAATAGTCCTGCCACACTCCATTCCCAGCCATAACCACCCCAACTAACAGGAGAACTCTTAATGGTGGTGGTTGGATGAGACAAGGGAGGATGAGCAATCAAACAGGGTGGTGACACATGGATTTCCCCCCCATAGCCCAATGTTTGACATCCCCCAGCCTTATCCTTGTGAGAATCATGCCCCTTCTCAATTTAGTTGCCGCAAACATAGCTGGATGGGTTTATTTAATTAAATATCTATATTTACATGATGAAAAAAATTAATATCTATGCCGCATGCCCCGATATACCATCGGTGACAATTTCAATCCAAAACATAACATAACCAATCGATGGCGGGGCCTTGGCCTTTAGCTCCGCACCATGATTATTTACAATATATACATCATATACATCTAATGCAATGAGGTCAAAAACTGGGGTCATTCGTGCTTTCAGACTCTCTAAAATTGAAAGCACCATCAAGCATTTACCTTCTTGGGCTCACCAAAAATCCACGAGATCGTACCACAATGGTGTCCCAAGACACCACCCCACAGAAAACGGTTTGGTAGCATTCCCACATTGGGTCGCCTTTGTTCAAAGTACTCTACAATGTATCTTCCTTGGATCCCATCAGTATCAAAAGTGTCCACCTCCTCCAAGTTTTCCTATCTGCAGTGACGTTCCCAGTATTACAACTATGATCCCATTCCCATGAGTCAGTTTCATTTGCTACCTGGTTCACCCTGCCATCATACTCTGAACAAAGGAAGTTTTAGTTTTCCACTCCCCCTTTGCTCCTGTTTAGTTCCTTCCCTTCCCTCCCCTCCCCCCTAATTCAGTGATTCAGTCCACAGATTGCTTCACACCTTTCGGTTATCCACCTCACGCTCCTGGTCAAGGAAACATCATTGCCTTGACTAGGGGCAGGTCTCCCTCTCTCGACGCCAACACACATATTCCAGAGGATAGAACTAGAGGTCCTTGTACCTTGGTTTCATTAACATCATTGATGAGTTCCTTCAACCACTTGAGAGGAGTCCTTAGTGCCTCTTGGGATGGTTGTTTCTCATGTGCTCGACTTCAACTCCATCATCGCACCATTGTGATTCGTACAGGGTTTGTTCCACACAATACTTGGTTGAAGACCCCAGATGTCACTTGACTCTAGCACATTGGTGAGCCCACTCGAGGGACCTAAACAAGTTATGTCCCTTGTGATTTTCGTGTTGCATTGGAGACAGTGTTTAGAAGGCCCAGCAGTGCTTCGATATACCTTTATGATTGATACAACATACTTGTACCATAGAGACTTTGACTCTCAATTAGCGAGTCCACACAGCTATGTACTAGATCTAGCAAACCATCAATCATGAAGATATAACATTCCATGAGAATGCCATGGGTCCAATGTACTAGATCAGTATTGTATTCAGCCTCACATAGAGGCAACCAACACTGTAACATCAGTTGTATATGATCGGCTCTTGTATTTTAGAGCATAGATTAAATGATTCTTTTGACATTATCACAAGCATGGAAATGCTTGCCTTGTCCATATACATGTCACACATTTATTGTATCTCACCCATAGATGGGAACCAAATTAATACAAAAACCAAAAGCCACCATGCCCTAGCCCCGGAAGCACCACCTCTATACAGTAAATCCTATGATGTCCATCGGCCATACATGGAGCTCCTGCCCTCACACATCAGGGGGTAATCTATTAACCCAAAAATCCCCCACATAGCTCTCTATGGCCTACACCACCCAAGGACACCATCTCATAACCCCCATATCACTCCATCAAACCTTCCATTAGACCCCCACACCTCCAAAAGAGCCCAAGGATGAAGAAAAGGGCTAAAAAACCCAAAAAAGAGCACAAAATAGCCCCCTAGAATCTAAATCCCTTAAAAAGGGGCTAAAGTTAGGGCAGAAGGGGCTAAAGCCCTGACCAGGGGCTTAAAACCCTAAAATCCCTTGGGAAAACTATAAAAGGAGGGTGGGGGGTTACTCTCAAAACACTCCTCCCTTGCCTATTGTTATGATACCCATGGATGCTTTCAGACCTTTTCCTCTCAAACCACCAGCACTCCCTCTCCTCCATCTCCATCCCATTGAGCCATTGCTCCCCAACCAAGAGAGGTGCTCCCATGAGCTAGGGCATTGTGGCCCATTTCCACCCAAGAGAGGTATAATGTCTCTTTACATGTTTTTTTAGTTGTTTTTGCTTTCTAACCTTGTTTTCTAGTTGCAGGTTTTATTATTGACATTGTTTTGTAGGTTTTCCATGATAGCTTAGGTTTGTTTGCAGGGTTTAAGGAGGCGGAACACTAACCCATTTTCTGTAGAAGGGTTCACAAGAGCTTCATCTCCCTCTTTCTTTTCTGTTATTAGCTCATAGTTTAGTCTAGTTTTAGTTTTCTGTCATGAGATTAGATTAGTTTAATTTACTGTTATGTTTACTTGCATTTCCATTTTGTCTTTTCCTACCCTTGTGCCCTATATGCACAAGGGAGCCATTCCTACTCCTGCAGTGACGACAAATCCTCACTGCACTAATTATTCACCCTCTCAATTTAAAATATACATCAATCTCTTCAATAATTTTGTGATGTATTTGCTTGGTTAGATGATAAAATTCCAAGTATCTATCCCCACATTGTTGAACATGAAATGAAAACTTATCCAAAAAATAAACATGTTCGACAATGCTTATGTGCGATGAACCCTCCTCAAGTGTTTGCTCTTAAGTTTGGGATAGAAAGGTTGCTTAAAGTTTTATTTATCTATCTGGTTCCCTTAATCATTGTCTATCCAACCCCATTCTTGTCGATAAGAAGAAAGGAAGCATTTGTGTATGTAGCGACTTTAGAGACTTGAATATGACTTCTCCAGAAGATAACTTTCCAACGCCATTCATTGATAAGATTTTGGATGAGTGTGTAGGAAGTGACATCTTCTCGTTTATGGACGACTTTTCAGAATACAATCAAATCCAAATTAAATGAGAGGATCAACATAAAACTTCATTTATATGTCCTTTTGTACCTTCTCATAACAAAAAATGCCTTTCATCCTAAAAAATGCCAGAGCTACTTTTCACTAGGATATGACCTTCTCCTTTCATGGCCTTAAACGTATTATCGAAGTTTGACTGGATGATTTATCTTCTCACTCTCAGTTGAGAATGCATCATCTAGATTATTTTCATTTGGTATTTGAAAGATTTCATCATTATCAAATTCAGTTAAATCCTAAAATGTGCATATTTTTTCGTTAGGAATGGCTGGTTATTGGGATTCATCATTTCTAAGGATGAGATTAGGATTGATTCACCAATGTTTGAGGCAATACTACAATTGTATGTCCCACATGCAATTACACACCTTTAGAGTCTCCAAGGGATGGTAATTTCTTACGTCAATTTGTTGCCAATAAAGCTAGTTTGAACAAGGGATTTATGTGCTTGTTGAACAAGGATACTCCATTCTTATGGAATCAGCAAGCCTAAGAGTCCTTCGACACTCTTAAGAAATCCTTGACATTGACACCCATACTTAGTCAACCTGACTATAATAGGGACTTCTTGTTATATGTTTTTGCATGTCAAGAGACGATTGATATGGTTCAAGATAAAGAATATGATGAGCTCCATGATCATGTTATTTATTATCTTAGTTGAAATCTTAATGATGCAAAACCTTGATATAGTCACGTTGAGAAATTAGCCTTAGCAAACATCCATGCAGTCCAACATTTGAGACATTATATCTTTCTTTGCCAGAAAATGGTTATATCCCATTTCAATTTGTCTTGACTAGGTGAATGATAGGGGGGATCATAATAAATGTATTGTTATTAATTTGCAATAATTGGACCTTGGATTTGTTTTGGAGAAATTGAACATGTCGTTAGGTTTTGTTGATCTAATGACAGATCTCCCTAGTATGGACGAAGATATGATTTATGATGACTCATTTATGGATGAACACATTTTTCTCATTTCATCTATGAACCCTTGGTATGGAAATATTATCTTTTATCTTCATACTTTGAAGATTCCACCTCATATCTCAAGGGATGAACATTGATGATTATGTCATAACTCTAAGAACTCTTTCATTATCGGTAAAACTATGTATCTTCATGGGGTAGAATCAATTTTGCATTGTTTTTTGACTCATGATGAGGCCGAGGTTGTGCTTAATGATTTCCATGGTGGATTGTGTGGTGGTCAATTATCTAGGATCACTACTAGGGTAATTTTTATGGGTGAAATTTTTCCAATTGTCTATTTTTTGGCCCTAAAAAGAAACAAATTCGCTATTTGGTCATTTTTAGTGTCTAATATTGCCTATATTTACATAAAATATGTTTTTTTAATCATAATACTCACCAAAATTTACACATTTTAGTGTTATTTTTATGTTTCATAATTAATATTTGTTTACCTATTTATAAACATGTTTTTTTCAATCCAAAACAATTGCCTAAAATACTATACTTAAGTTTAATATTAGAATCCTTAAAAAATACCCTGAGATTCGCTACAGCCTAGAAAATATTAAGAGCTAGTTATTATTGTTCACCAATATTTAAGGATTGTGTTAATGTGATCAAGCGATGCCACCCTTTCCAAGGGTTCGCATGGAACATGCACTCACATCCCGCCCTCTTACACCTAATTATTACCATCGGTCACTTCACCAAGTGGGGGGTTCATTTTATGGATTGCAACCCATCATCTGCTAGGGGAACCACCACATTATTGTGGTCATATATTACTACATGAAATGGAAAGAGGTTATGCCTACGATTAATTCTAATGGTGATATTTCCGCTCAGTTCGTATTCATTCAAATTATCACATGGTTTGGGATCTCGAAGGATATTGACACTAACCATGGAAGACACATTCAAAACAAGAGGATGGCAGAACTAGACTTTAAATCAGGGTATAAGCAAGAACATTTTTATTATTACTACCCCCAAGTGAATGATGGGGTTTGTTACCACCTAAGTTTTACTTAGTGGTTGTTTATCAAGTGATCCTACTGAACCAGACAAGGATAACTTGTTCAGACTTCAGAATACCTTTGGAAGTACTTCTGGGAATTTCTTGTTGTACTATATCACATGTTCATACCCCATGGGGGAATTGTAATAAATGTTTTAGCATGATAGTGTCTGTAAAAGGATCAGTCTCTTATACTTTATTTGTCAATCCGATCAGCCCAGGGTGTTTTTTCCCTTGGTTATTATTGGTTGTTGAATAAACAACTGATAATTTCTGAGTTTTTCACTCCATACCTCCAAAGTGGGGCTGGTTGGCTTGGCATTTAGGCCTATTGAGGTTATTAGAGTCTATGTGTCAAAGTATAAACATGCTAGACATCATGGTCGAGTCATATGAACATGTCTAAGACCCCCTAGGTTTTTTCAATTTTTCAATTTTTTAGTTTTTTCAGTGTTTTTTATTAAAATTTAAATTTTCCAAAACTTAGGCTATTTTTTAATAGTTTAATTGGAAAATTTGATTTTGTAATAAAAGTGGGCCAAAGAATCAGTTTCAATCATGTAGGTGCTCATTTTCAAGCGAAGAGCACCATGTAAACCCATGGACCCACTATTTCCTAGTCTTGAGTGATTTTCCATCACTCAGGTCAGAAATCCCCAAAAATCAATTATTGATAATTTTAATTAATAAATTGATGAATAATGGAGCAAATCCAAAATCATAGATCAGTGGATTCTCGGCCGATTTGATTGAAATCAGCCAGATCTGAAGCAAATTGACTAGATCTAACAAATCCTTGACTGAAGGAGGTGATCAAATCAGATCCAGAGTTGATCTTCAACATCCTTTATGGGGAATTTCTCCCTCCCTCTCTCCTCAACACATTTTGGCTCATCTGGATGATTTTTGGTGGATGTTTCAGTCAACAGGTTGAGGTGTCAGTCAGATCAGCTCTCTGATTGACAATTGCACTCAGTGAGACTCAGGTTTGGCTCAGTTAGACACAGATCATGCATTGATGGACTCTCCATTAGCATATTTGGTCTATCTCCTTGGGATTTGCACCCCCCCTGGGCTGGATCTCCTAGTTTTTGTATATATCCAAGCACAAGAGCCTCTTTCAAGCTAGTTAGAGTTGGATTGAAGGGCCTTCTATTGTAATACTATTGTAATCTTTTTATTTTTGAAATAAATAAGCTTTGGAGGCCAAATGGTGTAATGCTCTCATATGTGTGGATTAAGCATTGTCTTACGGCCATTGATGTTGCCGACTTTTCTCTCAATTTCTGCATCTGAACCCTGTCTGGCTTGAACGATTTAGATAAATCAATAGGAGTATAGTTGGGCAAGTAAGTTTACTTGTTTTTATTATATCTCATAGCATATATGTAGAATATCTAGATTATACATGTTTAATAAGTTTATTTGCATGTAATTCTTGCCACTTTTTCATATATATATCCAAATCTCATGAGGTTTCGTGCAAGATTGTGTGCTCAGCTTTTAGGTAGCAAGGATTGGATGAGCTGTTGATCTAGTTTGACTCCACTGTACATCCAAAAGATTTGTGAAGATATTGCCCCTCTGTATTCCACTAACAAGTTTCCATTGCAGATATGCTTCAGCAACAAGCACTTCTCTTCTCCTTTTCCTCCTTCAAAATCATTTTTGTTACCTGGTTACTGTGTTCAAAATCTTTGTTACCATTTGGATCTGTTATATCAAAGTAACATTTACATAGATCTTCTATTTCAAATCTTATAGTCTATATCTCAATTCTGAAAAGTATCATTAAGCCCTCTAGATCTAGCATAAATAAATCATCCATTTTGCATGGAAAGATAAGGAAAATCAGTAGGTTGCATGCTCTAGATTTCCTTTTCTACTTTAAAAAGATTAAATCCAGAAATCAGTGCATATTTAATTGGCTGCACAAACAGCAATCCAATATCCTAAGGAAAGCTTGCTTTCGTTGGTTCCTTTTTCACATGTTGAGCTAGTTTTGACTTAATATTTTTTGAGTTAAGGTAGCCTGATCCAAAGGTACTCTCAAAGTGATTTTGGGAATATGTTATTATAAAATACTTGCTATTTTTTATCAGGTGTAACAGAAAAGAAAATAATTTTCTTTTCGAAAGTGGCCTCAGGAGCGTTCAAATCCCCCCAGGGGTCTCCCATTTGACTAAAACCTTTAATTTTTGCATTTTGTAAGCTATTGATTTCACCCTGTATAAGGATCAAGAGGAATTATATCATTTCTTTTATATTGTAACTATTTTTAATAAAATCAATTTTTTGATTAGGCTCTTTTGAGCCCATTCCCCATCCCCCCTGGGGGGATTCGCGTCAATGTTCATTTTCTCACTTTTGTTCATCTCTTTTCAAACTAGAGTAGCTCTAAGCTGCAGGTTAGTATAATTCAATTCACTATCAATTTCATATTCCATATTATATATTTCAAAGTAACTTTAATACTTACCCCACGGGTCTCCTTTTAAGCCGAAAGGTGAAGAAAGGTTCGTGGTAGTTTAATTAGAAAATTGTGGTTTGCTCATCCTTTTGTGTTTCATTTGATATCATCTTTTATTTCAGTAACTGTAATAAAATAAACACCTCCTTGATTCCACGATTGAGGTCCACTTTAACCGAAAGAGGTTCTTGGAGGGTTTTCTTTTAATCAAGAACATCCACTTTAAAATTTACTAAAATTGACAAGACTTAGATGTGTATGCTCTGCACTTGGCTGTGGTTTGTTCGATCAGTCAAGATGTATCAAAAGAATTTGAGTGAGTAGAATAATTAGGAATCACTCTCCCAAATTGACAAACCATTAGGTGAAAATCCAACACCTAGATCAAACCATCACGGTGGCAAAATACCCAAAGTAAGTGGGAAGTTTTGAAAAGTGACCTCAGGGTGTTGATCTCTGTCACACCCTAATGGGTGCATTATGAACAATATCCCTAGAGACTCCATTCATCCCACATATTCCTTGTGGGTAGCCGTGAAGGTTTAGTTTTGGACATACTCCAAGTACTCTCGGGTATATCTGGAGTCCACCTCTTTGCCTAATTTTAATCAACTCACACCTCAAATTTAACTTAAAACGTACCAAGAGGAAATTGTAAAATATTCACTCCAAGAACATGCAAGTACATTGATGTTATTTTGACTCCATTCTAAGGCACTGGTTATTTTCTTGCTTTATATATATATATATATATATATTGTGTCTCAGCATTGTGCTTTCGTGTGTTCATTTTTGTATCTTGTCATCTTTTATTGTCTATAGTTATATTTCAAACTCCTAAGTAACTCATTCAGTTTAATATCACCATACTAAGTAATTACCCTTAGTAACTTAATAGGGTCTACCCCCTTTGGCTTCATTAGGAGTTGAGCCTAAACGGAGGAGTCAAGAACAAGGTGATAGCCTTGACTCGAGACTTGCCCCCAAGGACACACCGAGTGGCTTGAATATTTCTTCCACATGACCCAGGTGTGTGAAAGGCAGCAACATCTTTTGGAAACTCTGTCGGGGATAAATATTTGTATTCCCGTGTATGACTTAGCTTAACTTTTTTCTAAAACAACTAAAAAGATAAAAACTTTTGATTGATCTAGTCTTTAAAAGACATAAAAATTAAAACTCGATCCATTTGGCGACTCCACTGTCTAACATCCCTTCCAGAATTTCTACCGAAAGAAATTGCCGATAGTTATTCAATCCTCTTTCTGATACCGAAAGGTTTATTAGGGAAAGATTGAATAGGTATACTTCCCGTAGAAACCTTGAAAATTTAGGAGACCAATCCCTCTCAAATATCCATCACATATTTGTAGAGAGTCATGTTCACTAATCTCAAGAAATGGAAGAATTTTACAAACCCCTTGACTTTCTCAGATAGCAGGTAGTCCTCATGACATTCTGAATGATGCTATCAAGAAGCTCCCCATATTTCAGGTCAATAATGCCATCACTGCCAAGTCTCACCTTCGAAAGTTTGAAAAGCATCTAGTCAGTTATTGCAATGATGTTGCCCATGACCAGGATGATGTCAAAATGACGCTCTTTGCTTTATCCTTGGAATATGATGCTGAAGAATGGTACTTTGACCTAGATGATGATTCATATAAAACTCTTAGTGAATTCCTAGAGGGTTTTAAGAAGAAATGGGGAGAAAAGAAAGAACCAATACATCTGCTTGCTGCCCTTCATAACATTAAGAAGATGGAGAATGAAACCATGGATGAATTTAAGACTAAGTTCAGGCGTGTGGTTGTGGACCTCCCTAACGAAATCAATCCAAATGATGCCTCCATCCTCATATCTTACATCAAAGTTTTCACCGGTGATTTGAGGTACCACTTAAGAGACAGAGAGTCGGCCAATCTAAAAACTGCTCAAACGGTTGGATGAGAAAATAGAAAAGAATATGTAGTCTTCAGGCCAATCCAACATTCCAGGTTACACTAGGGGAAACACTTCATACAATGAAGAAAAGGGAGCCTCTAAATATCCCATGGAAAAGGTAACAGACATGATAAAAGACTTGGTTACTAGTCAAAACCAACTTATGATAGATCAGACTGCACAATTGAATCTTGTGCACAATAGAATAATCACAATGGAAAGAAATAATGGACCTAGGAACTTTCAGCCTAAGCAGAATCAAATTTATTAAAATACGTTTCCTCAACAAGAGCCTAGGATTCCAAACATGTTAGACTCATCTAACATGGTAGAAGAAGTAATTCCATGGTGTAGACCCTATGAACAATCACACCAAGAAAGCACTTGTTATGTTGCAAATCAAGTCATGGAACATGGACTTCCTGAGGTCAGTAATCAGGAAACAAATTCAAGCAAGCCTAATCATATATACATGGTAGGATAGGCCTACCCTTTGTTACCATATAAACAGTACAAGCCTGAGGATGAAACCATTGCAGAATCTTATAGTGAAAGTTATGATGAAAACTGTAATATACATGATGGGACTCCTATGTGTTCTCCATATAATGATGACAGTCTGGAAGGTTTAATACCTTTTGACCTTTTCTCTGAAGAAGATGAGTATGAAAATGAGGACAAGTATAGCTTGGAGCATGATACAAGTGACGAAGACTCCCTTATCCCAGATAAAGATGTTGATGAGGAGTCCTAGACATTCATGGAAAATCCAGTCTATGACATGAATAAAGAGGAAAATAATGAACCAAAAACTTTTGATGGTTTTGTTGATTTTTTTGTCTATGGAATATCTAAATGAGAGAGCATTGACCAGGTGGCCTTGGGAAACTTTGATATGAAAAAGGAGCATGCAGTTTATCCATATGATCATTCAGAGTCATATCATGTAGAGCCACACAAAGGTATCAATAATGAAGACATGGAGAAGCGGTGTTGTGAAAAGACAGATGTGATGCGGTTATTAGAATATCAATCTCAACTATCATCTTCACATATAGAGTTTCCTCATGACTTGGATCCCCTTGGGGCTTATAAAGTGAATTATCATCCGGTAAGCCTTGATGATCAGTATGATGGTGTAGTCAATATGCATCATCATTCCGATTTGTACATCAACCCTATCCAGTCATGGATAGAAGCAGCCTGCGCAAGCACTTACCAGTTTGGGAGGAAGTTTGATGACATTATTCATGCCTATGATTTCCCATCCATCCCGCCCCTTCTGGATCATCATGCAGGTTTGCATTTTCTGAATAAAGTATCCTTACTTTGGCTGGTAACCAAAGACAAGGAAATTTTTTTTTATGTTAATAAAATGCTTAGGTGGTTACATTGGATTTCTGATTACACTTAACCCTTTTTATATCATGCTTAGAGTAGGAAAATAAACTCCTTGAAAGAGAGAATTTACTTTCTGCATTGCTATTTTATACTTAGCTATAATAAAACTTTGCTTCTTTTAGTTAGTTACATTTATTTTGTTTAAATAAATCAGCTTAATGGTTCATTTGGTTTTTCATAAAACTTGTGCTACTGAGGTTTTTCTTGTCAAGTTGAGATGTTTTTACAGGGTATATAAACCAGAGATTCTAGTGTTCTCATATCCTCTCCTTGCCTCAAATACCAAATTGAGCACACGTCCCATAGTTGGAGCCAGAATGTTACCACCTAAGTTGTATTTAGTGGTTGTTTATCAAGTGGGCCTGGTGAACCGGATAAGGATAACTTGTTCAGACTTCAGAAGGCCTTTGGAAGTACTTCTGGGAAGTGCTTGTTGTACTATATCACATGTTCATACCCCATGGGGGAATTGTAATAAATGTTCTAGCATGATAGTGTATGTAAAAGACTCGGTCTCTTAGACTTTATTTGTCAATTCGATCAGCCCAGGGTGTTTTTTCCCTTGGTTATTATTGGTTGTTGAATAAACGACTGATAATTTCTGAGTTTTTCACTCCATACCTCCAAAGTTGGGGTGGTCGGCTTGGAATTTAGGCCTATTGAGGTTATTAGAGTCTATGTATCAATGTATAAACATGCTAGACATCATGGTTGAGTCATATGAACATGTCTAAGACCCCCTAGGTTTTTTCAATTTTTCAATTTTTTTGTTTTTTCAGTGTTTTTTATTAAAATTTAATTTTTCCAAAACTTAGGCTATTTTTTAATAGTTTAATT
>LPNX010805682.1:517143-548781 GCA_001517045.1 Pseudotsuga menziesii
ACGGATTCTCATTTTATTTGATTGAAATCAGTCAGATCTGAAGCAGATTGACTGGATCTTACAAATCCTTGACTGAAGGAGGTGATCAAATTAGATCCAAAGTTGATCTTCAGCATCCTTTATGGGGAATTTTGCCCTCCCTCTCTCCTCAACATGTTTTGGCTCATCTAGATGAGTTTTGGTGGATGTTTCAGTCAACAGGTTGAAGTGTCAGTTAGATCAGCTCTCTGATTGACAACTACACTTAGTGAGACTCAGATCTGGCTCAGTTAGACATAGATCAGGCATTGATGGACTCCCCATCAGCATATCTGGTCTATCTCCTTGGGATTTGTGTCCCCCCTGGGCTGGATCTCCTGGTTTTTGAATATATCCAAGCATAGCAGCCTCTTACAAGCTAGTTAGAGTTGGATTGAAGGGCTTGCTATTGTAATACTATTGTAATCTTTCAATTGTTGAAATAAAGAAGCTTTGGAGGCCAAATGGTGTAATTCTCTCATATGTGTGGATTAAGCATTGTCTTACATCCATTGATGTTGCCGGATTTTCTCTCAATTTCTGCATCTGAACACTGTCTGGCTTGAACGATTTAGCTGAATCAATAGGAGTATAGTTGGACAAGTAATGTTACTTGTTTTTCTTATATCTCATAGCATATATGTTAGAAGATATAGATTATACATGTTTAATAAGTTTATTTGCATCTAATTCTTGTCTCTTTTTCATATATATATCCAGATCTCATGAGGTTTCATGTAGGATTGTGTGCTTAGCTTTCAGGTAGCAAGGATTGGATGAGATGTGGATCTATTTTTACTCCACTATACATCCAAAAGCTTTGTGAAGACATTGCCCCTCTATATTCCACTAACAAGTTTCCATTACAGATCTGCTTCATCAACAACCGCTTCTCTTCCCCTTTTCCTCCTTCAAAATCATTTTTCTTACGTAGTTACTATGTTCGAAAGCTTTGTTACCACTTGGATCTGTTATATCAAAGTAAAATTTACATAGGTCTGTAGTTTCAAAGATTATAGTCTAGATCTCAATTCTAAAAAGTATCATTAAACCCTCTAGATCTAGCATAAAGAAATCGTCCATTTTGCATGGCAAGTTAAAGAAAATCAGTAGGTTGCATGCTCTAGATTTCCTTTTCTATTTTCAAAAGATTAAATCTAGAAATCAGTGCATATTTCATTGGCTACACAAACAGCAAGCCAAGATCCCAAGGAAAGCTTGCTTTCCTTGGTTCCTTTTTCACCTGTTTAGCTAGTTTTGAATTAATATTTTTTGAGTCAAGGTAGGCTGATCCAAAGGTTCTTAAGGTGATTTTGGAAATATGTTATTCTAACATGATTTATGGTTTTCAGGAGGTGTAACAGAAAATAAAAGAAGCTGTTGTTCTAAAGTGGCCTCAGGAGCGTTCAAATCCCTCCAGGGGTCTCCCATTTGACTAAAACCCTTAATTTTCGCATTTTGTAAGCTCTTGATTTCACACTGTATAAGGATCAAGAGGAATTATATAATTTCTCTAATATTGTAAATGATTTTAATAAAAATATGTTTTTGATTAGGTTCTTTCGAGCCCATTCCCCATCCCCCCTGGGGGGATTCACGTCGGTGTTCATTTTCTCACTTTTGTTCATCTCTTCTCAAAATAGCGTAGCTCTAATATGTAGGGTAGTATAATTTAATTCATTATCAATTTCATATTCCATATTTTATATTTCAAAGTAACTTAAATACTTACCCCACGGGTCTCCTTTTAAGCCGAAAGGTGAAGAAATGTTTGTGGTAGTTTAATTAGAAAATTGTGGTTTGCTCATCCTTTTGTGTTTCATTTTCTATCATCTTTTATTTCAGTAACTATAATAAAATCAACCCCTCCTTGATTCCCCAATTGAGGTCCACTTGGACCGAAAGAGGTTCTTGCAGGGTTTTCTTTTAAACAAGAACATCCACTTTAAAATTTACTAAAATTGACAAGACTCAGGTGTGTATGCTCTGCACTTGGCTGCGGTTCATCCGATCAGTCAAGTTGTGTCAAAAGAATTTGAATGAGTAGAATAATTAGGACTCACTCTCCCAAATTGACAAACAATCAGGTGAAAATCCAACACCTAGATCAAACCATCACGGTGGCAAAATACCCAAAGGAAGCGGGAACTTCTGAAAAACGACCTCAGGGCACCAATCTCTGTCACACCCTAATGGGTGTGTTATGAACAATAGCCCCAGAGACTCCATTCAGCCCACATATTCCTTGCAGGTAGTTGTGAAGGTTTAGTTTTGGACATACTCCAAGTACTCTCGGGTATATCTAGAGTCCACCCCTTCACCTAATTTTAATCAACTCACACCTCAAATTTAACTTAAAATGTACCAAGAGGCAATTGCAAAATATTCACTCCAAGAACATGCAAGTACATTGATGTTATTTTCACTCCATTCTAAGGCACTGGTTATTTTATTGCTTTATATATATATATTGTGTCTCAGCATTGTGCTTTCGTGTGTTCATTTTTTTATCTTGTCATCTTTTATTGTCTATAGTTAAATTTCAAGCTCCTAAGTAACTCATTTAGTTTAACATCACCATACTAAGTAATTATCCTTAGTAACTTAATAGGGTCTAACCCCCTTGGCTTCGTTAGGAGTTGAGCCTAAACGGAGGAGTCAAGAATAAGGTGATAGCCTTGACTCGAGACTTGCCCCCAAGGACACACCGAGTGGCTTGAAGATTTCTTCCACGTGACCTAGGTGTGTGAAAGGTGGCAATAGGGTCAAGGATGTTAATAAATACCTTAATGCCATTTTACAAAAAAAAATCTAACAAAGCAAAAAAAAAATGGCTCATCATGTTACACCCTTCTTTGTGGGATTACCAAACCACTATTAAGACTTCTGCTAGATTTTTCCCATATCAACTAGTGCATGGGGTGGATATGAGTTTACTGGTCGAATGTGATACCCCTTCGTTAAAGCTAGGAATAGAGCTTTTACCTAACACTTCTAAGTTAGAAGAATGTCTCGTCCACTTATAGCATCTGGATGAGCAGCATCGGGATGTTGTATGGCTCTACAGATAAATAAGTACTGTGTCAAGGCCCAATACGATAATTTCGTCTGTCCCCATCATTATAGTGAAGGTAACTTGGTCCTCTTATATGACCAAGATAGAAAACCATTAGGGATGGGTAAGTTCATACCCATGTGGCATGGGCCTTATATTGTGAACAATGTCCTAGAGAAAGTTTTCCATGTGTTATAAGACAATGAAGGGAATTCCTTAATGGATCCTAGAAATGGGATCTACCTTAAGAAGTACTATGCTTGAAATTCAACTTAGGTTGGTACCTTGTATATTATTGTATAGTTTGTGCATTATTTTTCTGTTCCCTTGTACTGTGATTAGTTTGTTGGCATGCTTTCTATTCTTTGGCAGATGTTGAGAAATTATTCGATATACTTAGCATAGCCATTTCATTTTTCACTTGCATTCATTTAAATAACTGCATTAAATAAATCTTTATTCCTTCTAATGTCTAAACACCATTTATTAGCTCCCTTATTAACTTCCGAATGTTTCCACCCAACCTAGAGAACTAGTAGGATTGATGGAATTTTCCTCCTATGTAATTATTTGAATGGGGACATTACACTCTGGAGCACAGGAGTTTTGAGACATTTTTGTTGATCATGAAGCTCTGGAACACATGAAAATATAAATTGGAAGTGATGGGAATAAGCCCTAGAGCCTTCTATGTTGATGTTTAGCATAAGATCTTGAACATCAGATCCTTGTCCATTGTATCACTAGATGTATCGTACAAGTACATCCTAGAATTAGTGTTGAGCGAGGAGCTCTGGAATTGCACTAAGTTTATAACTCCTTGTTTTTAGCGTTGAGTATGGGATCTGGATAAGCACTAGGAGTTACTGAAAAGAATTAATTATGTCGAGTGAAAATGACTCAGGAAAAATATTGATCTCATCTGACTTATTTATAAGTGATTACATGAAATTTTGAATTTTTGTCTCTCATCAAGTACCGAAGAATTACCATGTTATATGAGGCAATTCAACATGCAAGGATATTTAGAGTTTCCTAGCCTAGTAGACCTTGCTGGAGACATTTACCACCATACACACTCTTTTTGGTCAAATTGGCCTAGTTAAACCACTATCGTAAGTATAATTCGCATTAATTGACATCAGTGGAGCATTAATTGACATCATCCAGTCACACCCACACTTGCCTATAGTTAAGGAGGATAACTTAGCCTTCTCCTATAGTCAAGGAGACTAACTAGAGAACTCCACGGGTGATTTGAGTGATATTAATGCACCTAATTGCTAACTGGTGGTTACAATCAGTTCAACTAGTTAGTTAAGGCACCTCCTCTTATTAAATATATTATTTATTATTATTTAATGATCTACAGTCAACAGGGGTGCCTCCACCAACTTCTGATGATCAGTTCAGCTTCAGTTAACCTCATCGAGGTTCATTGAAGTCATTGAAGCACTAGAAATTGATGGTTGGATTGCTATGACATGTGTTTGATCTCTTTCAGTTGAGATTTAGTCATTTATTACACTCCGACTAGAGTTAGGGTTTGGTGGGTCAATTAGGGTTTTGGTTAAGTGGTTAACTGAGTGTGAACAAATGGATTACAGTCAGTTAAGCTAAACTCACTCACTGCATTCGAATGACCTCCTTAGGTATTCAGATTCCTCATTGATTCAAGCAATTGCTTGACATTGTTATTGTAACTATTCATTATTTATTGAATATACAGAGAGAAAACCATTATGGTTCCAATAAACACCATTTCTAAGTTATTTGTTGATTATTTCTTGATGAGATTGATTATGTGTTCCTAGATCAATGTGCAAGATTAATATGGTATCAGAGCATACGGCGGGACGAAGATATATCTCTCAAAAAAAAGATTTTTGACAGGTTTCTCCATGAAAAGTGAGCAATAGCTCAAAAATCCAGCACTGCACCAGAAGCCAAGGCTTACCACTCAGTACCCCAAGTAAAGAGCTTGTTGATAAAGCTTGCTTGATTGACTATGTTGGGTGTGATGAAATCCTACAATGTTCAGGATGTCTGACCTTAGTTTTCCCTTTCTGTTTTGATTTTCAGGTTTCTATAGGTGAAGAATTCGCTCCAGCACATCTAGATGGCCTCCTTAGAAGATATCTTGACTCCATATAATTTCCACTCATGGAAAAGTGATATGGAGATTCAACTACACTCCAAAGGACTTTTTAGAGTCACCATGGACACTAAAGTTGAGCCTAGATCCGCCATAGAAAAATCTAGATTCTTGAACAAGAAGGATGAAACCTTCGGTTTCTTATGCCTCTCTATTTCTTGAGACCTTCTCTTCCATCTTTCGGATTTGAAGACACCGAAAGAAATATGGGACAAATTGGAATCTCTATATGGAAATCATGATGACTTAAGGGTTTACCAGCTTGAAAAAGAAATCATGTCTCTCCAACCTTCCAATTTTGAGACTCTGAATGATTTCTTTACAAAGTTCAAGCATACTGTTCTACTCTTGAAGCAATGCAACGTGGAGAAGGAGGATGATCAGATCATCGTTGCCATACTCTCCAAACTCAGGGCTGATTATTTAGTTTTTGTTTCTACATTCCGTGCAGGGAAGCTCACAACCCCTGGATGGAAGATGCCTACACTCAATGCCTTCATTGAGTCTCTAATAAATGAACATGACAAGCTTGTCCAGATGGGGATCATTCGATCTTCCCGTGATAAAGCCCTCCATGTATCGGGTCCCAAAGATTTGAAGGGTAAAGGAAAGCAGAAAAAAAATTAGAAAACTAAATTTGATGCTCCCAAGCCTAGAGTTGAAAACCAGCAGCATGATGAATCTTTCGGCTCAAGGAAGAACAAAGGAAAAGGGCACAATGGGAAAGAAAAAGTCAAGTGTTCTTACTATCATAAGTGTTTTCACCCTGAACATGCCTGCATGAAGAAAAATCCTGATAAAGCAACCTCTCTCCTTCATAGGAATCACATCAATCTTTCGGAGAGCTTTCAGAGGAGAGATCACCAATATCAGGAACCATAGCATGAGAAAGGTCATGCCCTCATGGAAATCACTTCGAAGTCCAAAGCACCGCTGATTGACTCTAGAGCTTCAAATCACATGATGGATGAAAATGACTCCTTTTCATCCTTGGAGATCGGCAAATCCATCCCCATCCACATGGGAGATGACTCCACCATCATTTCGAAAGGAAAAGGTACTGTAAATCTTGAAAATGGTTTTTTATCTAATGTTTTGTATGTACTGTCTCTAGCAGCAAATATCCTTAGTGTCTATTAGATGACACATACATGAATTCCTAAGAGAGACTCTTTCATCCCAAATGATGTTGAGATAACATAAATTGCATCCAGGAAACTCATTGCAAAAGGCCTTGCAAATCATCATGCAAAAGCCTATGAGTTCTCTCACTTTGTTGCGGATGCAAAGCCCACTGCTCTTCTAACTCATGGAAATGAGATTAGTAGGTTGTGGCATGAGAGGTTTGGCCATCTTAATTTCAAATATTTGCACCAATTACAGAAAAAATACATTGTTGAAGGCCTCCTGGTCATCAAGGCAACCACGGTAATTTGCAAGGGCTGTGTGATTGGAAAACACCCTGAGCACAAGTTCGATCGGGGGAAGGCAAACCGAGCTACAAGCATATTGGGGCTGATACATTCTGATATCAGTGGTCCAATGCCTATCACATACATGAATGGATCAAGGTACCTCCTTACTTTTATTGATGATTTTTCAAGGTATACATGGGTTTTTTTTCTAAAAAAGAAATTAGAAGTATGTGAAAAATTTTATGAATTGAAGGCCTTGATAAAAAATGCCTCTGGGCTTAATATAAATATCTTGAGATCTGATAATGGAGGTTATTATGTCAGTAATGAGTTTCTATACATATGCTCCAAAAAGTGGTATTCAGGTCTAGCATTCAATTCCCTACACTCCCCAGCAGAATGGAGTAGCGGAAAGGAAAACTGGTCTCTCAAGGAGATGACCACCTGTATGTTGGAGTAAAATAAGCTTGCTGAAAATTTGTGGGCTGAAGCCATGCATGCTGAAGAATACATTCAAAACAGGGTGCCACATTCATCTGTGAAAGGAAATACTCCTTTCGAAGCATACTTCGGACATAAGTCGAATGTGTTGAACCTACGGGTGTTTGGGTCCACTGCATGGGCCCGGATTCCGCTTGATTAAAGAAGGGCTTTGCAACCGCAAAGCATAGAATGTCTGTTTATTGGGTATCTTGATGAATCTAAAGGATTCAATCTGCTTTATATCAATACCAAACAGATCATCATCGAGAGAAGCATCAAGTTTGATGGGCCTCTTCAGGAGATGGAACTAGTGAAGGAGAAAACTGTTGAATTTCCTTCCTATTCTACTGAATATTTGGATGATGAAATTGGGGGTGATGACCCTGATTTGGATCCTCTAATTTCTAATATCATTGTGCAGCAATCATCATATTATGAATTGGAACCTGAAGTGCAAAATCATCTTTCTACATGGGCCCAACAGAAACTCTCCTCCGTAGGAGACAACATTGAAAATCCGGATGATCCAAGGAGAACCTGGTTTGATTTCCAAAGATCAGGTATTGCACTCTCTTGTTCTGATAATTTTCTATCTAAAAATTTCTATTTAATGATTAGTTCAGATCCAAAATCCTACTACCATGCTTAGAATGATCCGAGATGGCAATTTGCCATGGATGAAGAGATGAATTCTCTTCAAAAAAACACTACTTGGGAGCTAGTTTCTCTTCCTTCGGGAAGGAAATTGGTTCAATGCAAGTGGGTTTTTTGGAAATTTGTTGCTGCTGATGGAAGCAACTACAGATATAAGGAAATTATAGTACCAAAAGGTTCCTCTTAGGTCGAAGGAGTGGACTACCATGATACCTTTGCACCGGTTGCAAAAATGGACTCCATCTGCCTTGTTTTGGCAATTTCAACATCAAAGCACTGGGAGGTGCATCACATGGATGTTAAGTCATCCTTTTTGCATGGAGATATTCATGAGATGATATACATGAATCAGCCCAAGGGCTACATCACTGATCCATATTTGGTTTGCAAGCTAGAGAAGTCACTATATGGGTTAAAACAGGCTCCAAGAGAGTGGTATTCCAAGATGGATGCCTTTCTTCTCTCACAAAAATTTCAGAGATGTAGATCAGATACAAATTTGTATTTACAGCATAATGATGGTCATATAATTATCATTTTTTTATATTTTGATGAATTACTGATCACAGGTAGCACAGTTGCCTCCATTTCAGCCATTAAAACTGCTCTCCACAATGCCTTTGAAATGAGTGATTTGGGGCTTCTAAAGCAATTTTTGGGGCTCAGTCAAAATACACACCAGAACTGTTAGTCAAGTTTAACATGTCTGAATGTAGGCCTGCACCATTCCCTTTCCTTTCAGGGATCATCCTTGAAGAAGGAAAACACACACCTCCCATGGACGACACTATCTATAGACAGCTGATTTGTAACTTGTTGTACTTGACATATTCTAAGCCTGATATTTGTTATTACATGAATGCTTTATCAATATACATGTATCAGCCTCATGATATTCAATGGAAGGTAGCCAAGAGGATCCTCCATTATATTCAGGGAACCAGGACCTATGGCATTCACTATGCTGCAAACTCTGAGCTAGAGCTGGTTAGATACACAGATTTCGATTGGGCGAGTGATTCTATTGATTGAAATTCAACTTCTAGATATGTAATCATGTTTGGTGGTGGCCCCATTTTCTGGTCAAACAAAAAGCAGGCTACCATAGCACTATCTTCATTAGGGGCCGAGTATCGAGGAGCGGTGAATGCTTGCATCCAAGCAGTTTGGTTGCAAGGCATTCTTTCAGAGTTTGATCTTGGTAGTAATTTGTCCACTGTCCTCTTTTGTGACAACTAGAGTGCTATTAATATATCCATGGATCTAGTTACCAGGCATAGGACCAAGCATGTAGAGATTCACATGCACTACATCAGGGAGCTAGTGCATGACAAGACCATCATTCTACAATACTGCCTGACTGATGAGCAGATTGCAGACATCTTCACCAAGAGCTTTTCAGAAAAGAAGTTCAATTACCTCCGTTCACTATTGGGGGTGAGTTCATCAGGGTGATTCAGACTACTTTCAGTGTTCAGCTTGAGGGGGGGTTTTTCCCACTAGCTTTTCCCTCTTTTTCTCACTTAGTTTGTTTTGAGCATTGTTTCAGTTTCAGCATTGTATAGGGTGAACTATGGCCTTAGTTTCTAGGTCCCTAGCATTTTTATGCTTTTGTGTTTTCTAACTCTTCCTGAGTATAGCTTAAGGGGGGTGTTGGAGACATTTACCACCATACACACTCTTTTTGTTCAAATTGGCCTAGCTAAACCACTATCCTAAGTATAATTGACATTAATTGACATCAGTGGAGCATTAATTGACATCATCCAGTCACACCCACACCTACCTATAGTCAAGGAGGCTAACTTAGCCTTCTCCTATAGTCAAGGAGGCTAACCGGAGCACTCCAAGGGTGATCTGAGTGATATTAATGCACCTAATTGCTAATTGCTGGTTACAATCAGTTCAACCAGTCAGTTAAGGTGCCTCCTCTCATTAAATATATTATTTCATGATTATTTTTTATTATTTAATGATCTGGAGTCAACAGGGGTGCCTCCACCAACTTCTGATGATCAGTTCAGCTTCAGTTAACCTCATCGGGGTTCATTGAAGTCATTGAAGCACTAGAACTTGATGGTTGGCTTGCTATGACATGTGTTTGATCTATTTTAGTTGAGATTTAGTCATTTATTGCACTCCAACTTTAGTTAGGGTTTGGTGAGTCAATCAGGGTTTTGGTCAAGTGGTTAACTGAGTGTGAACCAATGGATTACAGTCAGTTAAGCTAGACTCACTCATTGAATTCGAATGACCTCCTTAGGTATTCAAAATCCTCATTGATTCAAGAAATTGCTTCACATTGTTATTGTAACTATTCATTGCTTATTGAATATACAGAGAGAAAACCATTTTGGTTCCGATAAACACCATTTCTGAGTTATTTGTTGATTATTTATTGACGAGATTGATTATTTGTTCCTAGATCAATGTGCAAGATTAATAGACCTAACCACCTACCTCATGACCTTAATGAAGAAAGTGTCATAAGTTTAGGGATCATAATATATGATACCCAAAGACAACTGTTAACAAATAATATATTATTATATATTTTATACATGGTATGTCTAAAGAGTAAGGATAATAATAATATTAATAATGTAAGAAAGAAGGAAAAGCTTCATCTATTATTATTTATTACTAAAAGAAAATTAAATAGTATAATACCTACAAAATTACAATTAGGAACTAGTTAAAAGTTCCTAAGTTAAAATATTAAAAGTACGTAAATGAAATAAAAAGTGTTAAATCAATAAATCAAATGATTCTTCATTTAACTACCCCTTTGACTCAAAAGTATGTCCATAAATTGCCAAGCCAAAGAGAGGCTTGGGGATCTCTTCCATCTTTTCGGAGTCATTATTCTACCTAATTATTTAGACTTGTTATCCAGTTAGGGAAGCCTTACCTTAGGATCTCTAAGCTAGTTGCATGTTGGAACCAACTCCAGGGGATCTGTATTAAAACCAGGAACTGTTCTGGGTCATGGTTGGGTGGAACGTGGTAGTTTCCAAGTGATTCGGTCATCTATACAGAGGTCAAATCTACCTGTGAATTGTCAATGATGGGTAATTGAGTGTGCAGGTTTGAGACATTGGAATAGCTTCCCCTTTTAGGTATGAGGTTCTTGATTGTCTATTTCATTATCTATAATAGTTTCTGGTTAGAATATGCAAGTGTTTATGTTATATTTCTAACCCTATGTTCACCATTGTTTTTATGTCAAAGTCTTTAAGGGTTTACATCTGATTTTAAAACCCTATATCTATAATTAACTCTTGTTTAAGATTTATCAAGGGTTTTGTTCTTTCAGTTTTACTTTTGCATTTTCTTCCATAGCTTAAACTTTGTTTTTCTAAAAACCTAGGAATTATTTCTAACAAGTGCCTATGTGTTTATTTACCTATGAACTCTACTGGAAGATTTCATATTTCTAGCCAAGCTATGTTTAGAAGTAAAAGACTAGTTCAAGTTAAGTTTTAGACAAAAATTTTTTTATAAAATACAGCTAACTAATATAGTAAAAAAAACTATATTCTAATTTAGCAATAGTATAAACACATGGTTCTATACCTCAGAGAGATCATAAATTCAAAGTATTAACACTATGATAAAAACCAGTGAAGACCTCTCAGGGTCTGTAGAAATATATTCCCACTAAGAACAAGGCTAAGCATTATCATTTATCATAAATCAAATCTACAGTCCAAGTATCGAGACCCTCTAATGGTCCATGATTTATTCTTCACCAATACTCCATAATTTAATCAAACTATATATTATTACTACCAACTACACCCTTGAATTCATAATGCAGTAAACCAATTATCCATATAAATAATCCCTTGCAAATATTAAAAATCATCCCTTAAATACTTACAAACCACATTATAAAGAATCACATGTCAATAATGAAAATACCAACATAATAAAGAAACCCCAATACTAAGTAAAATATTCATTAAAAATAAATATAATTGCACAGAGGTCACATAATCGGTTCATGTGGGCATTAAGCCCAAATCGAATCCATATAATTATTAAAACCTCATCACCATAAATGACCTAGGATCGATTCTTGTAGGGTCTATCTTATTTACAAGTCACCGTGAATGAATCCTGTAGGATTTAGTCCTCATGCCATAACCTTCCAGTAATCAAAGCCACGCTATATTACATATACATGGGCTGTAATTAAAAACATAAATGATTTACACAGAGGTCGAAAGACCCAATCAAATTTACACACAGTAAGTATGGTCCTTGGCATTTTACATACCCAAATAGTTAAATAAAAATACCCACACTGCAACCCTTTCAACGCTATGTAATAGCCAGGACATCCTTTGAAGGGTTCCATCCCAAGGCTATGACCCTTTATTTTACAACCTAAAATAGTATTGTAAACCCATCAAAACCTATCCACAAATTACAAGCAACAACAACTGCCAAACAAAAGGATTTTCATCCACTGTCGGCATTTATATTCTAAATACACAGCTCAATCATAAACAACAAGTCTCTATCTAATAAACTATCGGAGCTTCAATGGAGGGAACTCCAATGTCATTTACGACATGGCCCCCAAATGCAACAATGATGGCACACATTCATCCATACAAACAACTCAAGCAATGTTTATGAATCTACCCAATCCATTCATAATCATAACACAAAATCAACATAGTATGTATTCATTGGTTACATATATAAACATAATATTTACTAAAATAAATAAAGAGTTTACATAGTCATTTACATTTGACCTTTCACCATTGCAAGCAATGGCTCTGCCCCATTTCCATTAATCAAGACTTATTTACCAATACACAAATCTTTCGAGAGTTACCCAGTCTCAAATTAACCACACAGAGTTTCCATTACATTTCTGATTACATTAAAGCTCTAGCCCGAAGGCATTAAAAAACACACAAGCAAACCCCCAAGCCTATCACTTTGCAAATTCAGTACCCTTTAAAATTTGAAGTCAGGCCCCATCCCAAACACATCCATTAGAAACCAGAGCCAAGTAATTCAAACCCATGGTGAAAAATAACCTTGTATTAACCACAAATAAATGAGGGAACAAGTTAAACACTTGTACAAAAGGCTTACCCGAATGGGTATGGATTTTCCCACAGCTTTTCCACAACTACAACCCACAGTTATTTCCAACCCTACAACCTACAACACAGAGGTGGCCATGATGAGAAGTATTCATTTTAACCAAACCAAATCAACAAAGGATGCTAATAAAGAATACAATCCACATACCTTTCAAGCCATCGTAGTCACACACCATTACACCGCATAGGAGCAGAGCACAAGCAGCTAGGTTGTGAATGAACCAAACTAAAGCATGAGCCAACCCCTAAGCTTGGTTACCACCTTTCCCAATGCGCATTGATTTCTCCACCCTGGCCTCCATTAATGCGCTTAAAACCCATAATCCTATAGTTCTTGCCACTATTTTAAAACCTTGTTCCAAATCAACGTGAATGGCATAAACCCCACTAGGCATTGAATTAATTAGGTTGTAAGCCATAAGTCCACGGCATATGAAATATCCCATGGAATGCTTTAAGACAATGTTTTTACAAATCCTTTTTCAACTATTAAAACTTTACACTAAGACTAGGTCAAAGCATAAAACACTTTATAAGCCTTTATACCATAGTAAATAAGTGCCATACAAATAATAAGTCCGTGTCACGTAAATAAATAGTGCAGTAGTGACCAAGACACTGTTGTAAAGTCCGTAGGTACAATAATAACAACTCTTGCAACACATACTAATAAACTATCTAGCCTGGTTTAAATATCATCCAACAATCATCGTAATGTCACTAGGATAGATCTATAGAAATGAGCGCTAGTAACTAAATGGATAGCATGCCCGTTGAGCATTATGAACAATTTTTCGTTGCCAATTGCATGTGCATGCAAAGTGGAAAAAAATGCATTAGTTCGTTAGAACTAAGTAAGCCCAATGTGACAACAAGGAAACTGTTACCTCTCAGGTGGTTACAATGGAAACTAGTCTCCAAGTGGACTTGTATGGGATCCATGACGATGGATGATTTTATTAACATATTTTTACATCTATTACATTATGTTCCATACATCCAGGATGAGAAGGTAAAATTACAACATTTTTTAGGCTGTCTTCCTCCCAACCTTCAGGAAAGGATTGAGTTTGACATGCCTAAAACCTTGGACACCACATTGCAAAAATCTAGGATTTTCTATGAGCATGGGTAGCTGAGGTAGGAGAACCTAAATAGAAACAAATACTAGTCTAAGAACTCCTCTGACAACTACAAACCAGGTTTTAACTGACCACCGTATAGGAAAAAAAAAACAGTTTTGCAGCCAATAAGAACTTCAACAAATCGGCTACAAAGCCATATGTACAAGATCCAAATGCTAACAAGTCAACAAATGGGGGAGCCAATGCTGCCCCGTTGCAAATTAAATGTTGGAAATGTAGCGGGCATCATTATACCTGAGATTGTAAAAACAAGACCAATCGGGTCTTGCACAACTTACAAGAAGAACCAACTGTAGAGGACATAGATAGAACCCCACAAATTTATGCAACCTCGGATGGCCGACAGGAAGACCATCAGGCTACCATGGTTGAGATAGAAGGTAAGATCTTGAACACTTCTATTTCAATACTGATTGACCCCAATGGTTGCTGGAGCTATGTATCACCTAAAATTGTTGATGTATGTAAACTAGGAAAAGTAAAACATAATAAACCTTCACTGGTACAGTTAGCCACAGGTACGAAACAAAAAGTTTCAGAAATTGTTAAATATTGTGAGGTAAACCTAAATGGTTTTCCTATGAAAGTAAACATGAAAATCCTACCCTTAGGGTCGTATGATATAATTACCAGCATGGAATGGTTGGAACAACACCATGTCATGGTCAATTGGTTACACAAGTCAAACTTGTGTACAAATAGCGAAAGGAATCAAGTGCAGATTCAAGGCATACTGAAGAAAGTTTCTTTAAGGTAGATATTTTA
The DNA here is from genome assembly GCA_001517045.1 of Pseudotsuga menziesii. NCBI lineage: Eukaryota > Viridiplantae > Streptophyta > Pinopsida > Pinales > Pinaceae > Pseudotsuga > Pseudotsuga menziesii. The sequence goes on from LPNX010805682.1 coordinate 531,963, forward strand.
TTTACAAGCAAAGAAGTGCATTAGGAAAGGCTGCAAGTTGTTTGTAGTAAATGTCCGAGACATAGAGGCTGAAATAGGACAGCACATAGAGGACTTCTCAGTTCTTGTATAATTCAAGGATGTGTTTCTTGAGGAGATCTGAGGATTACCTCGGAAATGAGGCCTAGAATTTTCCATAGAACTAACACCAGGATTAGTTGCGGCTTCAAAATCCCCTTACCGCATGAGTACACTTGATTTGGTGGAACTCAAATTGTAGTTGTAGGAGTTGATAGAAAAGATATATATCCAACCAAGTATGTCACCTTGGGGAGCACCGATACTTTTCATGAAAAATAATGATGGTACGATGTGGATGTGTATCAATTACCGTCAGCTTAACAAAATGACTATCAAGAATTGATACCCACTGCCGAAGATCGATGACTTGCTCAATAAAGTAGGAGGAGCCAAGATCTTTTCAAATATCGACCTGCAATCCAGGTACCATCAGGTATGGATTCATGATGAATATATCACTAAACTTCCTTTCGTACAAGGTACATGCACTATGAGTTTGTATTCATTCTATTCGGGTTGACCAATGTACCCATGAAATTTATGTGTATGATGACTAGTATATTCAGTAAATATCAAGATAAATTTGTTATGGTCTGTATATACGACATCCTAGTTTACTCTAACAGTAAAGAGGAACACGAGGAACACCTACGCATAGTACTACAAGTGTTACAATAACACCATCTTTACACTAAGTTTAGTAATTGTGACTTTTACAAACCACAGATGCAGTACTTGGGTCACATAATCTCTGAGACACAGATAGATGTGGACTTGGAAAAGATTAGAGACATAGAAGGTTGGCCTACCCCTACTAGTGTAACTGAAATTAGGTCCTTTTTGGGATTAGCTAGATATTATCTGAATTTCATGGATAACTTCTTGAGAATATCTTGTCCAATGACTGCTTTGAAAAAGAAGGAAAATAAGTTCTTATTGAAGACCAGGTGGGAGGAAAGTTTTCCAAATATTAACCAGCTTTTGATGACCACAAGGATACTATGAATTACAGATCCTGAAGGGAATTTCGTTGTTTGCATGGATGTAAGCGAGATTGGACTCAGAGGATTCCTCTTGCAGAATGATTATGCGATCTGTTATGAATCGAAAGATTTAAAAGAACATGAACAAAACTACCCCACACACAATATTTACTTAGCGACCATTATCCTTGCCTTAAATATATGGAGGCACTTGTTGAAATATTGTAACTTCAAAGAATATTCTATATGTATTTCTTTGTGGTCCTCGATGGTCCTACTGGGAGAACCACTTGTATTCATTTGTACCCCGATGCTCCTAATCGGAAGAAATAATAAGAGTAATGAGGCAGTCCCCTCTAATTGTAAAGGTGGGTCATTAGCACCCCAGTGTGGTTACTTGAGCCTACATGTGTAACTCAAGCCTACATGATTAACTCGAGGCTACATGAAAGATGAGTTAAGTTAAGTGAATGGATGAATATAAATAGAGGTGTAGTGTTCCTCATTTGAGACACACACACTCACTTGTGTAGCGCATTAGTGGAGAAGAGAAGTAGCTGGAGAAGGAGGAGGATCAGGCTTTGATCTCCTTGCAGGTTTTATCTTTTATCTTTTTGGGACATCTATATTGAGGAAGCTTTTGCTGGGTTTTTCCCTTTAGGATTTTCCAAGGATAAATATTTCTGTTCCTTTTGTATGGTTGTGCTTGTCTATCTTTTAGTGATCCTGTTTATATGCTTTTGTTATGAAAATGAAATGAAATAATGATGTCTTAGCTAAGCATATGAAAATTCAACATGGTATCAGAGCCACCCTAAAAGAATACATTGTGTAGCTAAAGAATCTAGGGATTCTTACTTTTTGGGTCTCTATCCATGATCGATCATCAAAACAAGGCTAGATTGACTCTCCATTGAAGGGCGCATCTTTCTGTTGAAGCGGAATTCGATTCCGAGCATTTTTAGTTTTGGTGCGAAAAATTAGGGCTTTCTACAGAAGAAGAATTTTTGAGTGAGCCCAAAATAGGATTTTTCTTCTCATCAAAATCGAAGTTTAGAGACCTGGATCAAGAAATATGGTTGGGTGAAACTCCAGGAAAGTCAAACCCTAGTTTGACCCCGATCTAGAAAAACCCTAAATACTAAAAATGATGAGTTTTGGTACATTTGATATATCCTAATATTGGAGAAGGCTCAGGAGTTCAAAATTGTAGAGGATGAAGATAAAATCCTAATTTACACTGTATCCAAAATTCAGCCTCATATTCGCTATATTCTGGGATATATGACCCCTCCAAGTTGAGGTTCCAGCCTCTTCCAGAATTCATCCCTAAATAGGACACCTGGGGAGAATTGATGTAGCGTGGGATAAAAAGGTCCAAATGGAATTACAGAAGATGTTCCATAAATATCACAGAATTTAATTTCTGTGATATCAATTTCAGAACCTGAAGATGAACCAGTAACGCATGGCATTCCGTACAACTTCACTGTTCTGAACAGTCCTGTAAAAGGTCACCTTGGGAAAATGATCATAAATCCCTATTGGTGAAACCAATTATGATGAAACCTATTGTGTTGGATCGCGGACATGCAAGGTTACCTTAGTGATAAATTTCAGACATAGAGAAGCAGTAATTTTGGAGATATCAAAGAAACAGTAACAGGCATTTCTACAGAAGAAATTGGAAAACTAGGGCTTCCTGTTCCGGGAGCTTCCCTCCACTGTTTTTAGAAAAGGAGTATGTTAGACAGCTCCATTTGAAGATATTTATCTTTCAATCCAATAATATATGAAATATTCTAGGTTTTGAAAATTAGGGTTTCTCTGACAAACCCTATATCAGCCAGCTCCGGAAGTAGGACGGACACCTCAAATCGGTAAGATCTAATCTTTTGCTATTTGCATTTGAGGTTCTCATTTCAAAGTGATCTATCACATCAGCTTGATGATAAGCTTGAAAAACCTCCAAGCATGGAAGTATTTGATCTCTCTGAAGAAAATGAATTGGACACCTACATGAGTAGAGAGGTTCCAGTTCTAGAGGTTCCAGATCATTGTTGATTCAATCACGGATCAACTTGTACCACAAGTGTCTTCCCTAAAGACACCGAAGATGTTTGATTCCTTCATCAAGATATTTGAAGATAAGAATGTAATTCAAAAGAACGATTTGAGAAAATAGTTGAAGAATGTGAAGATCCAGAATGCATAACATCTTGAAGCAGTAGAAGAATAAGAAGAGAATGAAAAAGTGGTGATAGCCACCTTGAATGGCCTCCCATGATCATGGGATTCATTCATGCAAAGAATCTATGCCAGAAGTAAGTGATTACTTTCAGCTCATAAGAAGAGAAGAAGAAGTTGGGAGCAATTGAAGATCAAGCTCTCACCATTCAAAGAAGATCCCTCAAGCGATGAGGAATATGAAAAACTCAATTCTTGAAGAACCTCTTATTCATCTTATCACTTGGATACGAAATGATGATTTCATGAATGAAGAATATGATAAAGCGGAATGATCAAGATGGAGTCTACCCACGAAACAAATAAAAGATAAGTATTCAATTTCCATTTCATGATATTCTTTTGTTATACATTTGATTGTATTTAGTTCATGTGTTATGCATGATACATTGTTTACATTAATACTACTAATATGCATGTGATGGGTAAGTAGCTCATGGCACTATACAACTTTCCAGTGCTACTTATCAAACCTCTTTGCTGACATATTTGATTAGTGCACAATCTCAATGATGTCATGGTAGAGATGGAAGGAATCTAGAAAGTTTCTATGAGATATGGATGAATGTTGTATTGGCTATATAGTTGCATGATGCATAAGAATTTGTCGTTATTCATATGTTTTATGAAATAGTTCTAACCATGAAACTGGTGCATTTGAATTGTAGGAAAGATCCTGTACAACCTCCTACAAGAAAAGAAGGACGAGACTTGTTCCGAAGAACAAGTAATGACAATTCAATAAACATGGATCTGAAGCTCCCAGGGTCAGAGACACCATGACAGAAGAAAGAGGTTTAGAGAGTGGTAGATCCACCTCAAAGGATGAATACCACCATGGGTATGAGAGATAACTCAACATGAAGAAAAGAATGCTATGAAAGAAACTATGATCAAAGAATAACAGTTGATCATGGGGAATGATGTATACAATATGATTTCAAGACATAAAGGGAAGTACATAGTATCCTCCATATGGATCTACAAGAATAAGTGTACAAAGAAAGGTTCGTGATTTGCCTCAGAAAGAATAGACTATGACATGACATACTCTATTGACCAGTATATATCCACCTGTACAGAATGAAGAAGGAAGATAATACTCCACTTCAGGGGGAGTGACTATAGAAGATATCTGAGTTCAACACAGTATGACATGATGGACAACTTCTTGATGGATCGAGACTTTACCAAGAGTAAAGTGGGTTCCAACCTTCAAAGTTGAATGCAGAAGACTAGGATATGTTGATGATCTGACAAGACAAAGTCATGAAAGATGTTATGATAAAAGAATACTAGAATGATGTATGGGATATAGTTCCCAAACCAGAAGGAAAGAGTATTGTATCTTCCAAATGGATATATAGCTGACGGAAGTATCGATAAGTATAAAGCAATATTTGTGGCCAGAAGTTTCTTTAAGAAAGATGGAATTAATTTTGAAGAGACACTTACTCCAGGAAGCAAAGTACACTTCCTTCAGAACTATCATGGTAGTTTCTTCCATGGTGAAGTAAAGACAAGTCTTCCTTAATGGTATGATTGAGAAAGAGTTTTACATCAAATAGTCATGAGGATTTGAAGTTAAATCCAGATGGAATCATGTATGCAAGTTGAAGAAGGCCCTCTATGGTCTGAAGCAAGCTCCCATAGCTTGGTATGGAAGAATAGATAGCTTCTTGTCGAGCATGGGATTTACCAAGGGTAAAGCTGATCCTAACCTTTATCTCAAGGTTGTAGAAGATGAACTTGTCATCCTGTTATTATATGTGGATGACTGATCCTTGACAGGAAATGAGAAACAAGTCATGGAAATCAAGAAGAAACTAGCAGAAGAATTTGAGATGAAAGACCTTGGGTTAATGCATTATTTCCTAGGTCTAGAAGTATGGCAAAGTTCAGAAGAAATATTTCTCAACCAGGGAAAGTATGTGGTGGAGATATTGAAGAGATTCAATATGTTGGAATGCAAAGTCATGGCCACACCCATGGACTCCAACCTGAAGATGTTAGATGATGACTCATCAGAGTTAGTAGATATGACTCATTAGAGATAGATCATTGGGTCATTGATGTACTTAACAAATACCAGACTAGACATTTGTTTTTCTATGAACACCTTAAGTCAATATCTTGTTCAACCAAGACGGGTTCACCTAGTAACTGAAAAACATGTGATGAGATATCTGAAAGGGACTATAGACTTTGGTTTATATTATGATGGTAGCCACGAGTATAGATTGTATGGCTACACGGATGTATATTAGGCTGGAAGTATCTCAGACAGGAAAAGAACATTAGGTAGATGCTTTTGTTTGGGGTTTGCTATGAGTTCATGGTTTATCAAGAAACAGTCCAGTGTTTATCATAGCATGGCTGAAGCAGAATACATAGCGGATTGATCTGCTAAGTTGTGAAGCCATATGGCTTCGGAAGCTAATATCAGGTCTCTTTGAACTGAAGATGGATACTACATTGATTCTATGTGATAACGAGAGTTGTGATAATAGAGAACCCTGTGTTCCATCATAACACATAGAAATACGGTATTTCTACATTCAAGATAAAGATGCAGATGATGATGTTTCAGTATTTACATAGTGTAGATATAGATGATGGTGATTCAGTATTTTTATACTGAATATAGATGATGATGATTTCAGTATTCCCATACTGAAGATATAGATGATGTTTCAATATTTACATACTATAGATGCAGATGATGGTGACCTGATGATAGTTCAGTATTCACATACTGAAGATGTAGATGATGATGTGTTGACAAAGCCTCTGTCTCGAGTAAAGTCTAAACACTTTCGAGACAAGCTTGGTATGGTTCAGAAGGACCTTCCCCGAAAGGGGGAGTAGTGATGTTGCAGTGGGATTGTATCATCCCTAGACACTTTCCCTAAAGTGATTCAGAGACCTCGGTCTTTGATAATGAAGAGGGATTGTATCATCCTGGGACATCTATCCAAAATAGATCCAGTGACTTCTCGTGAATGTGGTGGGATTGCATCATCCCTGAACTTCAATTCAAAATGTATCCGGAGGTCTCGGCCCTTGTGAATGTGGTGGGATTGCATCATCCTTGAAATTTGGTTCAAAATGTATCCGGAGGTCTCGTCCCCCATGAAAGTGGTGTATTGCATCATCCCTGAACATCGGCTCAAAATTTATCTGGAGGTTTCGGCCCCCATGAAAGTGGTGGATTGCATCATCCCTGAGCCTCGGTTCAAAATGTATCCGGAGGTCTCAGCCCCCGTGAAAGTGGTAGGATTGCATCATCCCTTAACCTCGGTTCAAAATGTATCTGGAGATCTCGGTCCCCCTGAATGTGGTAGGATTGTATCATCCTTGAAATTCGGTTCAGAACGGATCTGGTGACTTTGGTACTCGAGAACGTGTGTTGATCCCGTAATTCCTAGAGGAAGGATTGTCTGAGTTCCACATCTGTGTTGATCCCATAATTTCGAAAGGAAGGATTGTTAGTAACTCCGTAAAGACCTAAATCTCATAATTCCGAAAGGAAGGATCATTGAATTGATCCCATAATTCCAATAGGAAGGATTGTCTGAGTTCCACAGATGTGTTGATCCCATAATTCCAATAGGAAGGATTGTCTGAGTTCCACATCTGTGTTGATCCCGTAATTCCAAAAGGAAGGATCGTTAGTAACTCCGTAAAGACCTAAATCCTATAATTTCGAAAGGAAGGATCGTTAGTAACTCTGTAAAGACCTAAATCCCATAATTTTGAAAGGAAGGATCATCGGTAACTCTGTAAAGACCTAAATCCCATAATTCCGAAAGGAAGGATCATGTTGATGTTTTGATGATGTTGATGTTTTTATGATGATGATGATGTTCTCTAATTGAAAGATCAGAAGTTGCTGATGATGATGATGTTCTCTGATTGAAAGATCAGAATATGATGATGATGATGTTTCTTTGATCAAAAGATCAGAAGTTGCTGCTGATGATGTTCTCTGATCGAAAGATCAGAATATGATGATGATGATGTTTTTTGATCAGAAGATCAGAAGTTGCTTATGATTATGATGTTGCTGCCGATGATGATGTTTTCTGATCGAAAGATCAGAATGTGATGATGATGAGATCCTGATGATGATGATGACGTACTGATCGAAAGATTAGAATATGATGATGAGTTGATGTTAGAGTATGATGATGTTCGGTTGATGATGGTTCTGATCGAAAGATCAGAGGCTGATGATAATGATGAGTTTGATTGAAATATCAGAGTATGATGATAATGTTGTTGCTGTTCGAAAGGCCAAAGTGCTGAAGAAGATGTTGCTGATCTAAAGTTAAAAGTGTTGAAGATGATGTTGCTAATCGAAAGCTCAAAGTGTTGAAGATGATGTTGCTGATCAAAAGGTCAAAGTGCTAAAGATGTTGTTGATCGAAAGGTCAACATGATAAAGATGTTGCTACTGATTGAAGAGTCAAGATGCTGCTGATCGAAGTGGTCAAAGTACTGATGATGCTGAAGACTAAAGACTGAAGATGAAGGCTACATGATGTTGAAAATATTCCAATGATTTATAGATGTATCACCCTGATGATGTTGATGATGTCCTCTATCTCTCTCCTATTATTGTTGTTGTTGATGTTGTTATAGAATACCCTTCTCGTTAAGGGGCAGTGTTGAAATATTGTAACTTCAAAGAATATTCTATATGTATTTCTTTGTGGTCCCTGATGGTCCTATAGGGAGAACCACTTTTATTACTTTGTACCCCGATGCTCCTAATCGGAAGAACTAATAAGAGTTAGGAGGCAGTCCCCTCTAATTGTAAAGGTGGGTCATTAGCACCCTAGTGTGGTTACTTGAGCCTACATGTGTAACTCAAGCCTACATGATTAACTCAAGCCTACATGACAGATGAGTTAACTTAAGTGAACAGATGAATATAAATAGAGGTGTAGTGCTCCTCATTTGAGACACACACACTCATGTAGCGCATTAGTGGAGAAGATAAGTAGCTGGAGAAGGAGGAGGATCAGGCTTTGATCTCCTTGCTGGTTTTATCTTTTATCTTTTTAGGACATCTATATTGAGGAAGCTTTTGCTGGGTTTTTCCCTTTAGGGTTTTCCCAGGATAAATATTTAGGTTCCTTTTGTATGGTTGTGCTTGTCTATCTTTCAGTGATCCTGTTTATATGCTTTTGTTATGAAAATGAAATGAAATAATGATGTCTTAGCTAAGCATATGAAAATTCAACAGCACTACCTCATGTGAAGGAAATCCCTTCTGAAGATAGAAAACCTGAGGCTGAAGTATTTATTCGAACAACCAGATATGAATGCTAGGAAAGCAAGATGTTTGGCTTTCCTTAGCAAGTACCATTTCAAGCTAAATCATATTAATGGAAAAGAAAACAAGATTACTGATCCTTTGAGCTGACAAAATCATATGATATATGAGGTGACTTTAATTCAAACCAATTCATATTTACACAAGAGGATTAGAATAGCCAACATAGTTGACGCTTTTTATGTAGAAATCCTCAAGAAAACCCAAGAGGACATGTTGTTTCGACAGCAAGAAGAGTACAAGGTAGATGAAACAAAAATTCTATGGTCCAAGGAGAGATTGTAAGTTCCAGAAGGAGGGAACATTCGATCGAACATCCTTACGAAATTTCATAGGAAACCCTACTCAGGGAATTCGGGATATCAAAAGATGATATCCGCTATCAAGAGACACTTTTTTTGGCCTAAGTTAAAGGCCAACATTGAATTGTTTATCACAAAATGTCAGGAATGTCAACTGGTCAAATATGAGCATCAACATCCTTCAGGATTGTTGCAGCCATTACCCATTCCGGAATGGAAGTGGGAGGTCATTAGTATGGATTTTATCACCGGTCTACCTAAGATCAAGAAACAAAATGATTCTATCTTTTTAGTAGTTGAAAAATTGTCAAAAGAAGCACACTTCATTCCAGTGAAGTCAACCTACAAGGCAATACACATTGCTGATATCTTCTTGAAGGAGATATTTAGATTGCACGGGATACCTAAGGCAATCATCTCGGATCGAGATATTATGTTTATCAAAAACTTTTGGATATCTTTATTCTTTGGATTAGAGACGCAGTTGAACTTTAGTACTGCTTATCACCTGTATACAGACAAGAAGACAGAAAGGGTAAACCAGATTGTTGAGGACATGCTCAGGATGTATGTCGTGAACAACCCCACCAAGTGGTAATATTACCTGCATCTTGCAGAGTTTTCATATAAAAATGGTTACCATACTTCCTCCAAGATGAGTCCCTTTGAGGTACTCTATGGATAGAAGTGTATAACATCGGTTACTTGGGATAGTCCAGTGGATCAGCTCATGTTAGGGGCCTTACTTGTTAAAGGACTTGGAACAGTTTGTTACCAAGGTCTATGCAAACCTTAAAGAAGCACAAGACCACTAGAAAATCAATGCCAATAAGAAAAGAAAAGATAAATATTATCAAATAGGTGACCATGTCTACTTGAAAGTAGAAGCAAAATGGAGCTCGTTGAGCTTGGGAAGGTGCGGTAAGTTAGCACCTAGATTTTGTGGACCCCTTGAATTACTGGCCAAGAGAGGGCCAGTGGCATATGAACAAGTGCTACCAGCACCCATAAGAGTCCATAATGTTTTCCATGCATCATTATTAAAGAAATATGTTTATGATACTAAACATGTGATAAATTGGTTCTTATTACAGGTGGAAGGTGAAGGGGAGTTTTCCCCTGAACCTCTTCATATATTGGACAAGAGAGAGGTGCAGCTCAGGAAGCACACCATATTCCAATTGAAAGTGCAATGGAAGCACTTAGAAGGCGATGAGGGTACTTGGGAGAATGAATCCACCATGAGAAAGGATTACCCCTCCTTGTTTAATGATTTCATTCCAAGTCACTAGAACACTAGGGACGGTGTTGTTCTAAGCGGGGAGGGATCTAATATCCTAAAATTTTGACCTAACACTTATGGGCATGAGCCCCATTGATTATGATGTTACCTTGATGTTTTATTTTGATATATTGGGTCAAATACCCCTTGCGTATGAACATGACTATTTGTTTGATATATAGGGCATAAGCCAAGTGCATATGATATATATGTGTTTGTTTGTGTTGGGTGTGGACCCTTGAGTACATGGGTAATTGATGTTTTGTAGTAAGAGAGAAGCTTTAGAGCACATGAGTACTTATATTTGTGTTGAGCGAGAAGCTCTGGAGCACATGCGTTTTGAGACATTTGTGTTGAGCATGAAGCTCTGGAACACATGAAAAGATAAATTGGAAGTGTTGGGAATAGTCCCTTGGGACTTCCATGTTGATGTTGAGCATATGCTCTTGAACATCAGATCCTTGGCCATTGTATCCCTAGGTGTATCGTACAAGTGCATCCTAGCATTAGTGTTGAGCGACGAGATCTGCAATTGTAGTAAGTTTGTAACTCCCTATTTTTAGCGTTGAGTATGTGATCTAGATAAGCACTAGGAGTTACTAAAACGAATTAATTATCTCAAGTGAAAAAGAATCGAGAAAAATATTGATCTCATCTGACTTATTTATAAGTGATTAAATGAAATTTCGAACTTTTGTATCTCATCAAGTACTGAAGAACTACCATGTTATATGATAGAATCCAACATGCAAGGATGTTTAGAGTTGCCTAAGCTAGTAGACCTAACAACCTACCTGATGACCTTAATGAAGAAAGTGTCATAAGTTTAGGGATCACAATATATGATACCCAAAGACAAGTGTTAACAAATAATATATTATTATATATTTTATGCATGGTATGTATAAAGAGTAAGCATAGTAATAATATTAATAATGTAAGAAAGAAGGAAAAGCTTCATCTATTATTATTAATTACTAAAAGAAAATTAAATAGTATAATACCTACAAAAGTCCAATTAGGAACTAGTTAAAAGTTCCTAAGTAAAAATTGTAATATCTTGAATTTTGGACCTAACACTTGTACGCATGCGCCTATTGACTATGATGCTATCTTGATGTTTTATTTTCATATATTGGGTTGAATACCCCACTACATATGAACATGATGATTTGTTTTATATATTGGGTGTAAGCCAATTATTGATGATATATATATTCTTGTTTGTGTTAAGCGTGGACCCTGAAGCACATGATTGATGAGATGTTTTGTGTTGAGCGAGGAGCTCTAGAGAACATGGGTAATTAATGTTTTGTGTTGAGCGAGATGCTCTAGAGCACATGAGTACTTACATTTTTGTTGAATGAGAAGCTCTAGAACACATAAAAAGATAATTGGAAGTGTTGGGCATAGGCCCTAGAGCCTTCCATGTTGAAGTTGAGCACAAGCTCTAGAACATTGGATCTCTGGCCATTATATCCGTAGGTGTATTGTACAAGTACATCCTAGCATTAGTGTTGAGTGAATAGCTCTGAAATTGCACTAAGTTTGTAACTCCATTTTTTTAAGCATTGAGTATGGGCTATGGTAAGCGCTAGGTGTTACTGGAAAGAATTAATAATTCCTGAGTGAAAAAGACTCGAGAAAAATATTGATCTCATCATACTTATTTATAAATGAATAAATAAAATTTTGAATTTCTGTATTCTCGTCAAGTACTGAAGAACTACCATGTTATACAAGGGAATCCAACATGCAAGGATGTTCAAAGTTGCCTATCCTAGTATACCTAACCATCTACCTTTTTTACCTTATTTAAGAAGTGTCATAAGTCTAGAGATCATGGTATATGTAGCAGGGATTTCTCCTTGCTATAGAGGCAGGAATGGCTCCCTTCTGTCTATAGGATAGAAGGGTAAGTTCTTGCATGTGGAAAATGAAGAAAGAAAAGCATAACAAAAAGAAAGCAAAGAATAAGAAAGAGTATGGCCGTGAGCCCCTCTGCAAACAAGGTTAGGGGTTTGCCATGGCTACCTGCAAATAACTATTGAGCTACAATAAACCTGCAAACATGTCAGAAATCAGACTTGCAAACAAATGGTGGTTAGAAAAAAACTAAACTAAAAAATCAAATACATAAACAAAATGATGTTATACCTCTCCTTTGGTGAAATGGGCCACCATGCCCTGGCTGGAAGCACCTCCCTATCTCACTCAGCAATGGAAGATCTATGGCTCAATGGGGAAGATGAGTGGAAGAGAGGGGGATGTGGGTGGCTTGAGAGGAAAAGAGGTCTGAAGGCATCCACGAGCAACATAATAGTATGAAAGAGAGGTGTGTTTTGAGAGTGACCCCCCACCCTCCTTTTATAGCTTTTTTGGGGGTTTTAGGGTTTTAAGCCCTTGGTCCGGGCTTTGGCCCCTTTTTTGGGATTTTAGCCCCTTTTTCCCTAACTTAAGCTCCTTTTAGGGTTTTAGGCTCCTTTGAGGGGTTTTAGCCCCTTTTTGGAGGCTTTGGCCCCTAGAAGAATTATTTAGGATCCTTTTTGGGGCTTTTAAGCCCTTCATTCTTAAGCCTTTTTGAGGGTGTGGGGGTCTAATGGGGTGTTACGAATGTTGTGTATGGGTGTCCTTGGGTGGTGTAGGCCATGTAGAGATGAGTGAGGGATTTGTTAGGTTAACAGATTTCCCCCTGATGTGTGAGGGCAGGAGCTCATCGTATGGCTGATGAACATCGTAGGATTTGCTGCATGGAGGTGGTGCTTCCGAGGATGGGGCATGGTGGTTTTTGGTTTTTGTATTAATATGGTTCCCATCAATGGGTGAGATAAAAATAATGTGTGACATGTATATGGATGAGGCGGGCATCCCCATGCTCGTGACAATGTAAAAAGAATAATTTGATCTATGCTCTAAAATACAAGAGCCGATCATATACAACTGATGATACAATAATGGTTGCCTCAATGTGAGGCTAAATACAATACTTATCTGGTACATTGGACCCATGGCATTCTCATGGAATGCTAGATCGTGGATTTTTGGTGAGCCTGAGAAAGTAAATGCTCAATGGTCCTTTCAATTTTAGAGAGTTTGAAAGCACGAAGAAGACTCCAGTGGGGGATCTTTTTCATTGGTAGTCTCCTATGCCCGAAAAGGGATAAAAGTATACATAGGAGAGCTCACCCATCCTATAGGAGATGAGAGACTTCTTTACCGTTGGTAGTCCAATCAGGCTAGAAAAGGTTAAACCTATACTGATTGGACGGTCATTCAGATAATTTTACGAGCATGAATGAAACCAAGTTTGCTCGGACTTATTTTCTTGATGAGAAGGCTGGAAAATATCTTAACAACAACCCGTGGTGAGCTTTTTTGTAAAGTGCAACCCCTCTGCCCAAGAAAGCATAAAAGTATGCAGAGGGGAATGGTCTTGGCTTGAATATGCCAAGGTTGTCCTTTTCATTTGATGGTCTACATAGTCCACAAAAGGAGGTAAATGAGATGATGTAGACACCCTTTCCTATACTTTAGTGAGTGGGAAATGAAGCAGCTATGCTCAGCTATCTTTTCATTGTTTTTAGGAGTCAGAAAAGAGCTTAAGTGAAACTCTAGTATGGTCAACTGATTGTGGTGGCACAAGCGATGCCCCATGTCAGGATGGTGGAAAGTGGTTCAAAGGTCCTCAGAGCAGTATGGATGGAGAAGAAGGCTCTCAAACATACCAATACATGCACGAGATAGATCGCGCAGAGGTTCGCAAGTCAGTGCGGTAGAGGCATGCAAACTGAGGTGGCTCTCGAACAGAGGTCGGGAGAGCATGTGTGTGAGTTGCACTAAATGGAATTGACTATATTTGATGTAAGTGCAAGTCTAGGGGCATTTATATGCCAAGTACATGCAATAAAAATAAATTTCTTTGTGGACAATGGTCCAGAAGTCCGCATAAGGTGCGGTGGATGGAGAAGACAACTATGTGTTAAAATACAAAATAAGAAGAAAAACAAATGGTGACCCTTAGTGGGCGATGGCCTGAAAACCTGCATGAATAGCGGTATGGGAGAGTGATACAAGTACAGGTCCAAAGACACTTGCATAACCATGCTGTGGCTTGTAAATTGAGGTAACCTCCAAGAAGCGGTCGCAAAATTTGTTTGTTAAACATGAGACAATGGTATCATAAGGAGATGGAAATTTGATCTTGGAGGTGTGAGAGGTGTCTCAAACTGGTTCCGGGTGACTTTGGATTAGCAGCTAATGGTGCTACTATTGACTTGTGCTAAAAGCATTTAAAAACAAGAAAATAAAACAAAGCGACTCATTGGTGATGTTAAGCATAAAATATCTTGAGGTAGAGCCCATTGCGGGGCTTCTTCAAGAGTCGACCATCTACGTCAGCGAAGAGGTATGCCCCCTTACTGAGACGAAGGTCATTGGCAAGGCGGGGTGACAGAATCTGGTCTTTTATGGGAAGAACCGATTCCACACTATGGTTTAAAGGGAATGGGGTAAAACCGAAGGCAGTCTTACATATATCTCCATCATCGTGTAAGTGGTGCTAGGATAGATCAGGTGGATCTTCCACAGCCGATGAGATGGAAGGGAAATTGGTGCTAGAGATCATGTAAATGGTATTGGTTGTGGTTTTTGTTGCCTTTGCCCCAGTCTCTGTTGGAGGAAGAGGGGAAATCCTGGAGACAAGAGGAGTCTTTGATGGACCTGGAGGTAGATGCAACATGCACACTAGTACAAAATGAGGGATTAGCTACTAGGTGACTAAAATTTCTAGTCACCACAGGTTTTCCAAGTGATTTACTACTAAATATGAGCAATTTTGATTGACCCAACTATAAACAACTAAAATTAATGACTAATTTAGTCACCAATTAACAAATATGACTAGATAATAAGTGACAGAGTTAAAAATGAATAAAATAAATGACTAATTTAGTCACAGCATAAAAAATGACTAGCTAGAAGAATATGAATTAGTCATTTATGTTAGTCATTTTTAATTCTGTCATGGAAAATTGCAAATTTGGCAATGAAGTGTAATTTTTTTAAGTTGTCTACCTTCTATTAGTAATATTAGTGCCATGCACATTGATCTTCAGAGATCCAACAAAGCAATTGCATGAATTTTCTCTTGACCATCTTTATCACTGTTGCATCATTGAAGCAAACCCGGTTAAGCACATTCCAAAGGAAAATTATGTTCCTATGTCAATTATGAATTAGGTACTAGAAATAGTAACGTGTAGTTACCTAGATAGAAGCATCAAAGCCCTACATCCCATCGAGAACAGGCCATTCGAATGCACCTCCTCCACATAGACTTACCAAATGCATCCAATGCATGGCCAAAAAAATGTCAACTTCGTATTTCTAGGCTGAAGGTATCGTTCGACCCCTGCTCCCCTGTTTTTGCACTTGATACCCTATTTTTGTAGACAATAAGTCAGTTCAGGATCTTGTAGTGACCAGCCAAAGCGCTTCAAAGGTATGGTTCTTGCTGCTCTGATTGTGTTCATCACTCCAATCAATAACCAATTGTTGTGTTTTTTTACAAGTCTCAGTGCTGCTAAAGTTACTGCTTCTAGTACTTTACATTTGCAGTTATCACCATCTCTAGCCTATGCGCTCATAACCATATGCATTTTGAGCTTTCAACCTGGGAAAAGCATGAACACCCTCCTCACACCCTCTTGCAATGCCACTATTTTCAAAGGTCACTGTTTTTTTCACATTGACATTCCTCACACACTCCAAAGGAAAACTGAAGTAGGCATTAGAAGAAGTGATTAAACTTTGCAAGGAGGTTTACTTGTTTCTTAGATTGTGGCAAGTTTTCTGTAATGGAACAAAGATTGAGCCCCAAAAGTTTAAAATATTTGAATCATCCAGGTGTTGGAATCCGATACCATATATGGATTCTTTGATGGGGCCGAGCAAGATGGAAATTGTGGTACTGGCATGATCCTCCGTATATATGACTCTCATAGTTTCAAGCTAACGATGGGTGTTGGGAGTGGCACTAATACTTTTTCTGAACTTTTAGCCTTATGGGAGCTTTTATGGTTCACAATATATATATATATATATATATATATTCTCTATCTTTTTATTTTTGGCGAATCAAATGTCATAATTGATTGGGCCAAAGGTCTCACCAATTTGTAGTCACTGAGTTATGATTGTTGGTTGAAAAGGATTGGGCTCCTAAAGAATTGTTTTCTTTCTTTATCCTTCGGGCACCTATATAGGGAGTTCAATTCTGACATGGACAACCTATCAAATCTTGTGATAGGAGACTGCCCTGGTATTCTTCACTTATGTAAGTACTCAAACAGAATCATGATTACTGAAGGTCGCTTTACCTGCTTCTNAGGAGTTCAATTTTGACACGGACAACCTATCAAATCTTGCGATAGGAGACTGCCCTGGTATTCTTCACTTATGTAAGTACTCAAATAGAATCATGATTATTGAAGGTCGCTTNCAACCTATCAAATCTTGTGATAGGAGACTGCCCTGGTATTCTTCACTTATGTAAGTACTCAAATAGAATCATGATTATTGAAGGTCGCTTTACCTGCTTCTAGTT
>LPNX010805682.1:548809-569567 GCA_001517045.1 Pseudotsuga menziesii
GCATGACAAATATCTAGAGCCCTGCTATTTTTTGTCTCACATTTATTTTGTCTTCTCCGCATTTTTGCTTTCTACAGGTTGATGGGTAGAATCCCTCTCATTTATTTTTGGATATTGTAATGTTTTGCCCAGGGCTTCAATATTGTCTTCTATCCTACNTTTTTCTTTCTACAGGTTGATGGGTAGATTCCCTCTCATTTATTTTTGGATATTGTAATGTTTTGCCCAGGGCTTCAATATTGTCTTCTATCCTACTTTGAAGGGGATTTTACATCAACAACTATGATGTAATTTTGATTCTTATGAATAACAAACTATATATTTTTTAACAATGAAAAAAAACCATTAATATAGAAAGATTCCACCATGTTTCTTTCTATATTTAGAAAAACAATTTAAAAAGCTATATTTTAACAAAATATATAATCTAAATTTCAATAAATTATAACAAAATATATAATTTATATTTCAATAAATAGAGATTCCATAATTTTTTCATTTAGACCTTGGAAAAAACACAATTTAAAACAACCTATTTTGACAAATATATAATATATATTTTTATGTATAAATTTGTTTCCATTTTTCTTGTTTAACCCGTGCTTTAGGTTGTTTCCTTTTTAAGCTTCAGATTGAATTGCTTTATGTTGTTTCCTTTTAATACTTTTGTACACTTTGGATTGAATAGGGAATGGAGAGAACCAACAATGGTAGGAGGGAAATCACAATCACAATCTTTTCATTTCAGCATTTATGACATTCCTGCTTCTGCAATTTCCTCTCCTCTTTCCATGGCCATGTAATTTCCGCTTGCTGGTCCATCTTCTTTCCTTTCAAGATGGATCATATCTTCTCGTTTGGTGTGTTGTGTATTTCTTGAATATGGATGTCAGTGTTTGAGTCTCAAGAGTAGGCATCTCTTCTTACGTCTATTTGTGATAGAGAACGGTGGTCGCCTCGAGGGAAAATGGATTAGGTGGTTGGATATGATTCTTTCTATGATATTTATTTATGTTCGTACGTTTGTTTTCTCCCCA
Source organism: Pseudotsuga menziesii (assembly GCA_001517045.1). NCBI lineage: Eukaryota > Viridiplantae > Streptophyta > Pinopsida > Pinales > Pinaceae > Pseudotsuga > Pseudotsuga menziesii. The sequence continues at coordinate 549,847 of LPNX010805682.1, forward strand.
TTTGTCTTTTTTTTTTCATTTTTGATGCTATTTCTGGAGGGAACAACGTACAAGAACATGCTATGATCTATAACGGCTATGATTTAGAGAGGCTCGTTCCCATCATTATAGAACCAGTGCGTTTCTCTTGCAAATATCGCTATTACGTCTCCCCTCCTCACTCACCTCACCTTTTCACTTGAGTCTTCTTCTTCTTCTTCTTCTTCCTTCTCTGGGCTCTCTGATTTAGGCCCTGAGTGCCCTCGTAACGAAGAATTATCACTGAAAGTTTCTAGAAACTTCGGGAAAACAATACCCAGTTTTCCCTCACCTGCACAAATATATCTATGTTATGTAGAAGCAATTATAAAAAAAAAAATTTGTAATCATGTGAAATACATAAACATGCATTCGCCTACCCCAGGCAAGGTAAACCAACTCAAGAGTGTCGGGATATTGTTGAATTGACATGGCGTTGCTTCCAATCATCTTTCTGTAGAAGGAAACAGTTGCACACTCTAATTCCTCATTGTATTCTATAGTGGGAAACTCAAAGGTTCCACGTTTTTCATAGGTAAGAGCAAGAGAAGCAAAGGTAAAACATTGGGTAGGCTGGATTGAGCTTCCCTGAACTTAAAGAGATTGGTGAAATCTCATAAAAAAAAAAACTATTTTTGGTTTACGAGTATAGGACAATCGAAGGTCAAGACTCGGACTCTCAACTCTCCAATTCTATGCTTTAGTGTCTCCCTAATTTCTATTTCCTCCAAAATATTATGCAAAGCTAAGCTATCCACTTGGTTGTCATGGTTATGTATAGCATTTTATACATCCCCAATAACACACTCAGTCACCCCATCACTCCCACCAGACGAGATCAGGACCGATGGCGGCCCTTTCCCTCTTTCTATCAAGTGAGCGATTTCATACCCTCACCCCCACCATTGGCCAAGAAGATATATGTCCCCTCATGTCTCCAACAAATTATAAGAGATGTTCGCCAGACGAGAAAGTAGTCCCCATTAAATAAATACCCCATTCACCATGAGTCACCATCGCGCTGGACCCCGTTAAAGCTAAAAACCCTTGGAACCTTCAACAAAGACCCCAAAAAGCTTAGCAAGAGAGACAAGGAAAAGGAAATGGATTGCTTTATTTTCTTTTACTTGCCCAACTTAGGGCGGCTGGGGTTAACCCAATGATGATCCCCTGAATGGATAGAAGCGTAAAATTATTAAAGCTATCGAAACACCATACGTGAGAGAGATATAATATATGTTTCTGAGTTGCCATGATAGTTATATTATATTGAGTGAGTTCAAGTTCCCACCAGACAATCTATTTATTGATTACAAAAAGCCTTGTTGGAACAAATAGGGAGGGGTGGGGAGAATGATGGAGCCGAGTCACCTGATCGATCAATTTATCCATGCCTAATTGCTTCTATCCTCTGATTGAGGAGGAGAGATTTCTTACTTGGACTAGTACAACTTGCACTAGCTTCCGAAAATACTGTATGGTAGAGACTATTGGATTCGAACCAATACTAAGAAAGCAAACTAGCTTTCGTCTCTTGTCATCCTCCTCATTATAGTACTTTATCATCCAATTCTGAATCATACAAGTCCATATCAATTTATTAGGGCCTGTTTTGCTATGAAAGAATGCTAAAGGAACAAATATATAATCAGTGTGGTTGGTAGGCTTGAAAGGTCTAACAAACTATCCCAAAAGGCTAAAGGTTCCTGGCTCCTTCCTTCCTATTTCTGGGGTATCTCGGAACTGCCTTTTCGGATTTATAAATTACAACCGGATAATACCCAAGATTTCCTTCGTTTGGTTCAAAATTCAATTCCATTACCAGCATCTCGCCTATTGAAGATCGAAACCCTGCACTAGATGACTATATATATATATAACACAAAACAACATAAAAATAAACAATATAAATGCTTGAACACACATATATATTATTGTAAAACATATATATAAAATAAAACTTATGATACAATATAAAATAAACGAAATAAAATATAAAATATACCATATAATATGTACTATGTAAATTAATAAAATGATCATTGGAATATGACCAAAATACCTCCAGCTCAAACCCAAACATACGACCAAACTCTTCTTGAGTTCATTCATGGAGGATTATGAGAAGGAAATGGCTTATGAGAAAGCTAAGACGACCTGCACAGTTCTTTGTAAGTTTATTGTTTTAATTTTTTGCACTGGATCAGTGGAACGGATCGAATAGCTAATAGGATTAACGTAATAGATATTTTTCTTTGACTGCAGAGGGATTTCTTCAAAGCAGTGCAAACAACAGCTTCACTGAGAAAATTGAGGCGCATAAATTGTAAAAGCATCAAGCTTCCCTATGAATCCCTTGTTTGCTGAGCAACTACAACTGTGTTACTCTATTCCTGCTTCATACAAAGTAAACTCTATCATTCCAGAATCAACATTATCTGAATTCATGGTGAATTTCTCCCCAAATTACCCAAGTATGAAGAATTATGTTGAATTCATGGAGATTTCCTACTCGGATTATCTAAATAGACGTTTGACGCCAAATATTTTTTGTTGGCAAGAAGCCCTGAGGGTTTGGTGGGTTTTGGGAGGAAAATAGTTGTGAATTTGGTCTAAGAGGTGATTTTGGTTTTTTGGGTATTTATCAAGTCACATTGATGCTCGTCGAGGAATTTTCATGCTTAGAAACCATTGCCAAGGGTTTAGAATTTGGGTATTTGTTTTCGAGCTCTTCCATGGATAGAAGGGCATTCGAGAGAGCTTGGAGGCTCTTAAAGAGGTGGGTGATGAATTGCAGGTTGGTTTCTTGGTTTTATTTGGAAATTTATCTCATGCATGTTAATCTTGGTTAGCATCCTACATTGTGAATGTTCAAAATTGTCTAGCGTCCTGAATCTTGATTCTTTATTGTGAATTTTGATTCCTAAATAATTGGTTTTTCAATAACTAGTAAGAATTCAGTTCTTTAGTGCCCAGCAAAATGAATGACCACACCTCAAATAACAATAGTGTTGCTACTGCTAAGTTCCTTTCTTGAAGCAAGTGTTATTGAAGCCTATGAATGTTATATGTTCACCCATCCATCCAAAAGTTCTATGTGAAGCTTTTTCATTCCCATCTCTGTGAAAGTGCAGCACCTTACTGTGCTAAAAAAATTAGGGTACTTAGAAACACTAATCACAGTTTGTTAGCAAGCTTTTTTTCTCTTCAAGTAGAAAGAAACCCTTATGTCGTTTACTGAGATAGAGCCCCTGACAACTGTGCCAGTTCTTATGTTGTTCCCTAGGTTGTTTCTACTCTCACATGGACAAATGCATGGGTATAATGTGCAGGATAACCTTCTTGCACCAATCTAGGACTTCAGGCCAATTCTCAGGCTAGAGAGGGGGTACCCTCAAATAGACTAAAGATATATTTCTATGAGGCTAAGACTCCTTTTATTATTGTAAGACCAAATTTGACCAACAACGGAAGAAGCAGTTACAACAGGAGAGTAGTACGCAAGAGAAAAGGTAAATAGAACATAGCAAGGACCAACAATAGATAAAACAACATCATCTTATTTTTATTTTAAAGAAGGATAATATTTTATAACATGCCCTTTTTTTATTACAATTTGAACAGACAATATCACTTTTTATCCTTCTACTAGTTGGGTGCACACACTTTCAGCTGAAGAGGATATTAAATTAGACATGTTTGCTTGTTCAGCCAGTCTGTTAGTTCTCACCTCAGAGGATTAAGTATTCCCAAAGTATTCATTCTGTTTTTAGTTCTTAGCTAGAGAGTATTCCTTCCAGTCCATGGATATAAAACACATAGCCGATGTTGCTTGTTTGGTCAGCCTACCATTCCGAGGGATTAAATATGACTTGCTTGCTTGTTGTTCGATCAGTTAGTGTTAGTTCTCACCAAGGGATTTAGTTGATTGTCAGTAGTTCGCACTTCAACACTTGAGTTTTCTATTCAAGGGAACACTTGGGGGTTTGTACAAATGTTGATAATACACTAGTTGGATCCACATATAAGCCAACTCAAAAGGGTCTTAGTCACCATCATTTTCACCACACCAAAGGATGATAAATATTGTTTGAGAAGTATTCTACCGAGTGATGATGTTTCCCTACCTCCCTCTAAACGATGTCTCTGAGCTCAAGAAGCTATGTCTCCATGTGTTGTAGAGGATGCAACTGCTTAAGATCATAAGACAATAGTAGAGTTGAGTTTACATGAGGAGAAGACAGTAGTTTAAAGATGGGGTTTGTTTGCTGTCAAACATTCAGTCAAAGGTGAGGTTTTCATTATGATAAGACAGCAGTCAAGTTGAGTTTGCATGCTAATAATATAGAGTTTGCATCATACCTCACTTGAGTTTAGGATTAACTCGAAGCGGCATGCAGGAGAGGTTGCCATAATATACCTTCAGCTCTGCATGCAACTAAGAGTAGTTCTTCTTACAGCTAACTAGTTCAGCAGTCAGATCACTATGAGATTGAAGTTTAAGATGTAGTTATGTAACGCATGGTCACACTTGTAAATGATCTCATGCAGGGCGAAGGCTCTCTTAAACCTAGGTCATAGTTCCAGTTCAATTGAAGTCTATAAGAGTAGTAAATACTTATTGTAATGGGGTTGGATCACCAAGGACATTTGTCATTGTAATTTCATAGGTTTACAGTTAAATCAAGCTGGAATAATTGATCCACTTTTTGTACCCCTGTTTTTATATGCTTAATACTTAACTGGTACATATTTCAACAATTTTTGTTCCATTGTTAAGAATAGTTTGCAGATCTAGAGATTCTTTAACCCTGATTTGCCTGAACTATTCTAGGTTTCAGCGATCTTTCCAAGGCCCTGACAATCTGTAGATTGGAGAGATCCATTCCTTAGCTACCTAGTAGCAGCCAGGACAAAGGTTGTTATCAGCACCAAACCCAAGTCTTTCAGTCATATTTTGTGTGTGGCAAGATTCTTCCATTTCAGAAGCCTCACCATTATTCTCCATTTTCCTTCAGATGCATGTTCTGGCTTGATTTTGACTCCATCCCTTGGTCAGCACCAGTTTCCTCTGATTCTTTCCATTAAGTTCCATTTTGACCTAGTAGTTCAAGTACCTGTGACCAAACTCTATTGCACTATTTACTAATAAGTTTCATGTACAGTTGGGGATAACCCCTAGAGTAGGCAAAAACAAAACCTAAGCAGGAAGCATGTATGTTGAGGTAACAGTGGGCGTAGTGAAGTGTGCACCTGATTGGGCCCAATGGTTAAGAACATGTGTTATCTCCAAGGAGGTCACAAGTTCAATTTCAGTGGGGGGTAGGGCTGTGCAAATTGACCCATCGTAGTGAAGATGAAAGGGTAGGAATCCCCTTGATGTGAAGTCTCAGCCCAGGCTAACCTATGAGCTATTGGTATATGTGGCTCACACGCTGTTGCATATACTCTCAGAAAATTACTAGGTTCCCATGGTTTAGAAAAATACAATGGAAGTAGACTGTAGTTTCTATAGTTGCACCAAGTCTCCATCGACATCAGTAGTGGAGGTTCGAGTGTGAAAAACACCAAACCGATCCAACTCAATTGAGTCCGTACCTACTCGGCAAAGTCAGTACCTAACCAGCCAGTGGGGCCATTTTTAAGATAATTATTCTTTAAACCTTAAAAATGTATTTCCTAAAACCCTAAACCCAAAATGCATACTATAAAGAGAGCCACCTCCTACCCACCCACCCCTGCCTCTATTTTCCTCACACCTGTCTCATTGAGCATTTGGAGTTTTTGGAGCAGTAGCGAAGAGTGTGATTTGGAGTGATTTGGGATCTCATTTGGAAAATATTCTTGGGTTTCTTGTAGTGGAGTTGGCATCTACTGAAGGAGGCTACATCCCATATTCAAGCTTGGATAGGTTGTTGTCCAAAGTCTTGTGCCCATTGAGTTCATTCCCAGGTAGGTTTATAGTCAAATCCACCCCTGTTTTCTTTTTGCTCATAAAAACAGATCTGTCTTTTGTTGCAAAAAAAAAATTGAGATAAAGTTGGCACATTTGTATTTGCAAATTTATTTGAATTTACAATGGCCCCGAGAGTGAAATACCATGCATGGATCCATGCTGATCTTGTTGATAGTGAGATGTATTGCAAGTTTTACAGGAAACATATCAGATAAGGGGGGATTTTCATAGGTTGAATAAACACTTGGCTGTTATAAAAATCCAAATTGCCCCCTGTAATCACAGCAGAAGAGATTGGAGATATAAGATTGGAATTGGAAAGTCATTTTGAAAATTTTTAAGAAGAAAAGGCTTAACAGGCAGAAATAAATGTTGAAATAGGGAGAAAGAGGCAACATTCCATGACGAGGGTATTTGGATTTCAAGAATATCCTAGTTATGATTTTGAAGGCTCTCCCTCGATGCCTTCTAATGCTATTAGGGAAACCTTTCATTATGTTCCTCCCTCTCATGAAAACAAGCCTAAGAAGAAGAAGAACATCAAAGGTATTTCAATAGACCTTCCCGACATCATATTGTTTCTGAGATGGAACTTACAATGGCAGTCTCAAAAATTATTTATCTTATTACTATTGTAGTCATCCCTTGCTTTTCTGATGTCCACTATTTTTGTTACTGATGTAATTTTGTTATTCTTTGTAGGCACAGCACAAGTCATAGCTGTGTGTTTGAGCTTTGGCACGTAATATATCAATTGATACATATCTTTTGTTTCTTTTTCTTTTCTGGAGTTTCTATACATGTTTTGTTTTGGTTGGTAAAAGAGATTATAATTTCATTAATGATACAAATACTTATAAAAAATAGGGTAGACAAAAACTAGCAACTTGAGATAGTTTGAACATGGATTGCAATTCTCTCTCTGAATTGTCCTTTCCATTTCTCTTTATAGGTATATACATTATTTCTGTTATCTTGATTCTACAAACAAATTTCTGGCTAATTTACCTGCAGTTGGTAGATTGTACTACAATATATGTATAACATTGCCATTTACATTGGAAATACAGAACGCAGAATCAACTATGTTACTATTATAGTACTGCAAATCATCCTATAGATCAAAATGATAAAAAGGGCAATAGATAAGTCTTCTTCTGAGCAACAGGGTGTCCAGAAAGGTAGCCTAGTTCCTTATGCAGTGTCTTGCTTCAGTATATAGTCTTCTACAAGCAGCATGTGGATGTTCCAAAATTTTTAAAAATAGATTAGAATTTCGACAAGGAGCTTCACCATTCAATAATAGTGCACTGTTTTCCTCGCTGCTGCTCTCCTTTCATCATCTGCAACTACTTCCTGATCTCAGATAATTTGTTTCTTTATTTTCTTATTTCTGTTTCTTATTCTATCACCCTCGTCTTCATATTGTGGAACTTGTTCTTCACATTTTGAGTCAGCTTCCACATTATCTCCAGGTTATTGAGAGCCCCAAGGACCAGAGCTTATACTATGAAAATCGGGGATAAGATGTGGAACATCTGGGAGCTTCTCTATAGTGAGTGATTATAGAGTTCAGGGAGTTTGGACAAAGGCCCTGAAGTGGAGCTTCAAGTGTAAATGTTGTTTCAATCCAGCCTGGGAAAGTCCACAATGAGGAGACTTAAAACCTTTTGATCTGGAGGGAGCTCACCATATGTTTGCACAGTTCACAGCCAAATCTTGGAGCCATTTTCCATACCAAGGGAAATTCCCAGGAAGGGGAAAGATCACAAGAATATTTCCTGCCATCCATAGTTATCCTCAACTGCACTAATTGCCATTGTCTCACTAGCATTGTCTCACTCCCTATCTTATTTTAAATGCCACTCCATAAGTCTCAGCGTTAACTGAAAAATCCCTGTTGCTCCCACCATTCTACCAACACCCAATGGGGGAGAATGGCAATTGGTGCAGTTGACGATATACAAATAGATTGCTGCTCGAATGACAGCAAAAGAAAAATCAAAAGATCTGATCTCGAAAATGGAAGAGCAAGGCTTGTGTTACCCTAAAACTTGCAGCCCTCAGAAAAAGTAGAATAAGTTGACTACTATAGAGAGAAAACCACCTTGATTCCAATAGCTTCAACCCAAAAAAGAGCAGGGATTGAATGGCCAAACAATTTTCCCAGTCCCTTTGACAGCCGCAGATTGCTACCACATAAAAGATTGAAAAGGCTTGGGATGAGAGAGTATTTGGAAGGGACAATCCTTAATTGTCCTGTCTGCAATTGATATTTCCACCTTTCAAAAGTATTAACTTCAACAACTAAAAAAAAAATCAAAATAAAATAGATACTTGAGATGAAATGATCATATTATCTTAAATAAATGTCTTTAACATCCCCACCTTGTGGTAGTGTGCGTATCTATGAACCTTTTCCTCCAAGTCCTTCACATAATGTTAACAACATAAGTGAATAGCTGTTTCAACCTTTTACCAAGCAAGGCCATGAAAACTCATTTGATGTTGTAAATTATTATTCACCTCCTCTTCATGATAATCTACACATGGAAGGTTTTGAGTCCACATCCAGCAAGAGATTCTGATACCAACATATGTGAATATGATTTACATGCCAGACAACAAATTGAAAGTAAGATGAATTTCCATCATATAGCCACAAATACTACTGCCCTAGCATTCATGTGTATAAACAAAGAATATGGGAAATACATGGACGTAGCAAATGTAACTCTAAATCTTCTCTTCTGGTGGAATCAACCTTTGTTTTTGCCTTTATTTTCTCCATGTCATTGCCAAATGATACTTGTCTGACTTCCACTATTATTTTCATGTTAGCTTCTTAAATTGTATGCAACATTCTTCTTTGATTGTCATTTTCCATATTACTCAATACTTCATTTTATGTGAAATCTCCTTGGAAAATTTCATCATGAGGATTGGTCTCATGTCTATACATTATAGCCAAGCTAGTTGATTTGAAATGTTCTTCAATAAATTTTATGTGATCGTGTCTCCTTAGGGTCTCTACACTAATCAGCAGATTGATCACTTTCTATTTTTAGATTATGAGGATATATTTATTGTTTTTAACTTCACAGGTTGGGTTCCGAATTGAACACCCACAAGAATCCATAAATAAAATACAGGTGAGTCATAAAGAAGCAGATTTAATTTTCTGAAGAATTTCAGGGTAGTGTCTCAATTAATATCTATTTTTAATTTATTTTTTTCATTAAGAGGCCATGCATGTGTTCTAGGGAATGACGAATAAAGCTCAGTTAGATATTATCTATATGAATTAGTCATCTAATAACAATGAGAATGCACCCAGGATCCTTTGAAAAAAATGTTTGTGGTTGTGGTTGTTTATAAAATAGCTATTCGGATTATATTTCTACCCTATTAGCACTGATGATGAGGATATCATCCAATTTTGTACTTGTTTCTTTTAAAACCCTCACCTATGGCGTTATAGTCCAAACTCACATGGTGAAGATCTAAGAACAACTCAGAGAGGTTACCCACTATCACCTCAATAACTCTCTCCGACATTTTAAATTGGTTCTATTTCCAACTTTTTACCTCCTACATTCTCACTCAATGTGAAAGTCCCAAGCATACATGTGAGAACTCATGGGTGACTAAGAAAAATTACCCATTGTCACCTTGATAGTATTATCTCTCAGTTTAGGTCAGCTCTCCTATCTAGCTCAAAGGGGGGAATCCTGACAACAATCTAAGTCCAAGGTGTATTCAAGGAGAGAAAGGGGTAAATGGACTTAGGGTAAATCTGGTTCTAATTTGAATTGTAGCAAGTAAATTCCAAATTTACACAGCTTTTAAACAATGATTAAATAGAGATATTCTTAGGCTAAAACAGATCTGAAATTTCAATTTATATCCTGAAAATTACAGATCTGTTATACAGAAAATTAGATAAAATAAATAATTGAAAATGAGGGTTTAAGGATCTAAAAATCAATCTGAAATTAATATTTATTTGCTGGAAATTTACAGATTGTTGGAACAAAAAATAAAGGGATTTTTTATTGTTCTCATCTCTTTTAAATGAGTATAACTCTGACAATCCTTTCATTTTTGGAGAAAGAATATCTTCCTGTGAAACTCTGTCCATCTGCTTCTCCTGGCTACCACCATCACCTTTGTCCCATACAGAAACCTATGCATGATTCCACTGTGTCCAGCTGCTTCTCCTAGCACACCTCGCTTGCAACTGTCATAGGTAACTGAAACCTATGCATGATCCCACCACTGGATCCATGACTCCTGGTAGAGAGCATCTCATACTCCACACTCCTGCCCATAATGCTAATGTGCCTCCATGCTAGGAAGCACCACATGAAGGGAATCCCGAGATACCTCTATCTCTAACAATTTATAAATTATAAGGATTCTCTTATGGCAAATCTGTTTTGGGGAGAAATTGTATCTCAGGTCCAAGATTTAATATAAGTAGACACTATATTTCTTGTTTATCAAATTGAAAGGTCCAGTTAATCTGTTGGTCTCATGGGTATTATGATCCTGTGGGCTTCCACATCATCCCAAACTCTAATTTTGACATTTTATAGCATAACAGATATTAATGCATTTGCATGGTATCACATCCATCTAAATAAAAAAAACTAGGCACTGAATTTGAGAAATCAAGTTACCATGCCCTTTTTTCCACTTACAGACTATGCGTCAAGACTAGTGCCCAATTTGATGGGTCAGAAATGCTCGTGTGCTTCATCACTGACTGTCCTGGCATTTGTCCCTCTTGAAATGATATTGCTGATTATAAGATACTTGATTTCCCAATACAGAGTTAAATCATGTTTTATTCCTCCTGCTCTGCCATAACCAATTTCTTGATGTGATTAATTTATACCCTATAAATATTAAACATTCAATTTTTCTCTACTCAACACTGTCATTATATTGTATACCGTGGTTAAATACACATCAGGTCATGTCCAGTCTCAACTCACTGCTAGACATAGGCAACTTGCAGGTGTGTTTGCAAAATGAGATTCTGACATGTGATTGTCTCTTAGTCTGACACTAGCAACAATGTCATTCTGGCCAATAAAGGTTCTTATGTGCCTAGGTAGGCATGAAACATGTTGACTACTCATGCTCCTTAATGTCTGAGTTTTTTCTATGGATCTGCAAATTCTGGGTACATGTACTTCATTATCTACTGGTCAAGTACTTCTTGGATATTCCTAAAGCTGCTTGCATATTTGTGTGTATAGATTCTCTTTCAAAACAGCTACTTTAAGTTGAAAATGGACTTGATTTGATTTCATAAACTTTGAAGTTAAGAACTTAGCCATTCATGTCAAACTTACCCCTCATATATCCTCAATTTATTTAATTTTTTTAAATCTTTTCAGTCCCGTCATCTGGCTCCACTCTGAATATAACATCTCTCCCACAAATATAAGTTATAACTTATAACATTGCACATCACATGTTTATAGTACCCCGGGGAGGTTACGGTGGTTTCAATTTTCACCTAACCTTTACATTTGCATTTGCATTTTTCATAAAATTAGCATTACACACCCGTGTATATTTGTGTTGATTTTAGTCCGATACTCTCTAGTATTTCTTATTTTTGCTCTATTTTCTGCTAAGGTTTTATGATTCCTCTATACTTTATACAGTTGATCTGAGACCAAAAACTCAGTTCCACACATGGCCCCAAAATCAGGTCACATTTTTCACTCTTATTATGATTTCCTCACCAACAAGCAAAAAAATAGACAGAAATCTTCAAGTCATTATGTTGCTTATAGCTATTATGGAAAAAAGTAGACTACATAATCTCAGATATCAACTGTCATTACTTTAATTTCTGGGCCTCTAACCAAAGGATATTTTTTCATACAAAGTATGACAAGGCTAAAGTAATAATAAATGGTAGTTTCAATGGTGAGCTATATCCACCATTGTTTTCTTTTGCAGCAGTTACTTGAAATATATCATCGTTTAAGATTTGAATTGGTTGAACATGTGACAAAGGCTGGAATAAATCCTAGACTTTGATTTTTCCATCTTGTTGTTACAACTTGTTGAGGCTTACAATTGCCCTTGCAAAAATTGTTTAAAAGAAGTAGTTGTTTAAGTTTCGAGCCAAATTGATTGAACAAATGGATACTATCATTCATACCCACAAGAAAGGGATGCATTCAAAGAATAATTGATGATTATCTCAGGAAACAAAAAGGAAGGGTTTGCATTACCAACCTGTATTAGGGTCATTTTGAACCCTTTTCCCTGAAGAATAATTAATGCATAATATCCTTAAAGGAATATATTAAGATTAAAAATTTAGTAGTTGATAATGAGGTATGTTTAGAACCATATGACCTAATGAAAACTGTTTAACAGTTGTGCTTATCAGAAAGATAAAAAATGCAGTGCAAAGCCTCTTCACAGCTTACCTTAATTTTCCAGTGCCAACTTTCCCTTAGAGACATTTGCTGAGTTCTTCCAAAATAGAAATAGAATATCCTTCTTTGATGAATGCATTATACTAAATTACAACCAAGTGTAATAAAAGAATGGGCACAAAAAGCCCAAATAGTTATTGGAAGCCTCCTAGAGAGGGGCCTCTGAAGCTCAATTTTAACAGAGCCTCAAAAAGCAATATGGGGAGATCCATATGTGTAAGAATCCATTGGATCTATGGGGGGGAAGTCTATTATTTTATCTTTTTAATTTGAGATAGGTTTTATTACTTAGCAGATGCTAGAGACTTGCTGGACAAGATTTAGATTAGCCATAATTTAGGGTTTCTCCATATTGGAGGTAGAAGAGGATTCCAAGATCTACATAAATAGGATGACAGTGAAATAATGTGAAGACCCCAATAAAATAGGATCTTAAAGCCACAGTTCTTTAGCCAATCAGACTCTTATTATCTCCTCTTGGACATTGGCAAATCTGTTTTGAGGAGAAATTGTATCTAAGGTCTAAGATTCGATAGAAGTAGATACTATCTATTTCTTGCATATCAAATGGGAAGGTCCAGTTAATCTGTTGGTCATGAATATTATCTCATGTTGGATATATAGAATGCATATTATTCTCTTGAACTTGTGCAGATTACAATGACTTATGTAAGAATTTTAATTTCCTATAGTGGGATTCACAATTTTAGAATAGAACTGTGATTCCTGTTGAATCTTTTCAACAATTGGTACTGCTGGCTACTTGCAGTTGCATAGTCATATAGTATAAAGCTGGAACATGTCACTGGTGTGAGTTATTTCAAGAAATTTCATCTTGAAATTTCATGTATCTGTATCGTGCATCTCTTGGAAAATCACTGACTATGCTATTTCACAGGCAACTTATCAACGAGGGAAAAGGAGTTGAGGACACTTACTGGGAGCAACTTATCATCATTGTCAAGCAATAAAAACTTCTTAAAGGGTTCTAGCTCAATGGTAGAGCGCCTGCCTAATTATAGGTAGGAGGTTGGTGGTTCGATTCCTCCATGTCCTATCATAAATTTGTGACTACAAAAACGACTAAATTCACTGAGAAAATCTTCTTGGCTAATATGATGTGGACATGGGGAAGGATTCCTTGGGCTTTAATGGGATGGCCGTCATAAGCCCATGGAGTTGTGGAGGATGGTTGCAAAATTAGGGATCCAAGTCTCTACCAAACTAGGGTGGAAATAATGCATGTGGATGCCCCCTCATCCACTATGCATCGGTGTAAGACCAAATTTAAGATAAACACCAGGATTTGGAAGGAAAAGGTGGATGGCATGCGCAGTTCTCCATTCTCTGTGTTGAATGTGATCAACTTGGAGTCGAAGGGGTCTACATCCCCAAGGGTGTCTAGCAATGCTTTCCACTGCATTGGGAATGTTTTGAGTACCTCTAGAGTGGACATGGCCATTGGTGTCTAGGCCAAATCATCCCCAATGCTATAGCTAACAGCAGCTCTAGCTATGGTGTTGTTGGCCACTCGACGTATGGGGGGGGCATGAGAATGGGGGTAAATGAAGAGGTAGGTTGACTGTTTCAGACGTAGATGTTGTTGATGTGTCAGCGGGTTCGGTGGTGGTACCGTACTGATTCCATCTGGTTTGTAGGTTAACCTATTTAGTCATCATGGCTAGTAGGTGTTGGACACCTATTTCTAATGTGGGAGGTGCCCTTGAAGCATTGGGATTGGCCTGGGGATGCGGTGTGGTGTCCACCAATCCTTGGACTGGTAGTGGGTTTTGAAGCACCATGGGGGGAGGTCCTTGTGGTGTCGGGTTGGGTCGGGATTTTTTCGTAGTGTTGGCGGCCTGTTGGGCCTCATTCTAAGTCACCTGCTTAGCGTGACCCATGAGGGGACACACAAATTTTTAGTTCCCATAGACGCCACAAAGTGTGCAGGGTTGGTTTTTTCGCAATGGGGAATTGCATCTTGGTGCATTTTGTTGTGGGGGGTTTTGGGCGGGTCAGTTTGCTGCAGCATTGTTGGGAGGGTTTGGTTGTTGACTGCCTCCCTGCAGTTGGTTATCGGCTTGGTTCTGGGGCTGATTATTTCTCGCTTTCCCTTGTTGATTGTTAGGGGCAGGCTGGTTGGGATGGTTTTGTTGTGTAAATAGTTGTCCCAATGGAGCGGGTTGAGCATGGATGGGGGCTTGAACTACTTGCACTGCTGGTGCATAATAAATTTGGGTGGGCTGCGTGTTAGTTTTTCAACATTTAAGCTAGCGTTATATGGATATTTAACAGAGAGAACAACAAGCACATCAATCAAACACAAGAGACAGTGAACACATTGTTTTTCCTTTGGGAAACCATAAATGGAGAAAACCCCGCAACTTCCTTAGAGATAGAATCATCACAAAAGGTAAAACCCCAAAATAGTAAGATGCATTCCCGATAGCAGTAACCTTCTTCTTCTCTAACCCAAGTGTCTTCTCCTTCCTCAACTATGTGCTACACTTGAGTGTGTATTTGATGTGTTCTAAATAGAGAGCCTAACTCTTCTATTTATACTAATCCTAGCATGACTAAAACCCTGCTAGGTCTGACCTCTACCAGGAGAGTCTAATAACCCTAGTGCCCTGGAACTACAGGGACTTTAACCCTTAGACAATCAAAGGGTTACCCACAATGACTTGACATGACTTGTTTATATTACTGATTCTCCCAATCGAACCATCAGGGCATGACATGACATGATAACATCCCTGAATAAACATCGGGTTATAATAGGTAAGAAATATAAGTGAATACATTCCGAAGTTACAGTTACATCAACACTCCCTCTTAACTAGGAAGGTATTCTCTCGACACAATTTTCATCACTGGTCTTCTTCTCTGGATCTTCTCGCCATCTGCATATCCAAGTCATCTTGTCTTCAAGTCATCTTTATCTTCATGCCATCTTCATCTGGATTTGGATCATCACTCGATATGGATCATCATCACTGGATCATACTCGATCTGAAACATCAATGGATCATACTCGATCTGGAACATCACTATATCATACTCGATTTGGAACATCTCTGGATCATACTCAATCTGGGACATCACTAGATCATACTCGATCTAAAAAATTATCACTGGATCTACATCATCAATCGATCTGGATCATCATCACTGGATCTCGATCATCACTTGATTTGGATCATCATCATCGGATCTGGATCATCACTCGATCTGGATCATCACTGCTGGATCTGGATCATCACTTGATCTAGATCTCTTAGAGTCATCATAACTGGATCTGGATCATAGCTCGATATGGATCTCCTCTAGTCATCATCATATGTGTTATCTCATGATTCTTCTCGTCACAGAAAGTTCTATAGATCTACCCTTCTTTCATGCTAGGTGTATGCCTACCTCCTCATAGGTATTTGGTAGCCCTTACATCTAACCTACTCGTTAGAATGGCCAGCACTCACATCTGACCTGCTTTTCAGAATGGCGGTAGCCCTTACATCTAACCTACTCTTCAGAATGGTCAGCACTCACATCTGACCTAAACTTCAGAATGGCCAGCACACACATATGACCTACTTTTCAGAAAGGTGGTATCCCTTACATCTATGTAGGATCTCATTCTACATCAGAATGGCCAGCACTCACATTTGACCTACTCGTCAGAATGGCGGTAGCCCTTACATCTGACCTACTCATCAGAATGGATAGCACTCACATCTGACATGGGAAGAACCTAATCCTTTAGCCATGACAGAATGGCACAACCCTTACATCTAACCTACTCATCAGAATGGCGGTAGCCCTTACATCTGACCTACTTGTCAGAATGACCAGCACTCACATCTGACATGGGAGGAACTTAATCCTTTAGCCATGACAGAATGGCTCAGCCCTTACATCTGACCTGCTTGTCAGAATGGCTATGGATTTCAGCACTCATATCTGACATGGAAGGAACCAATCCTCTCACTATGAAAAAATGGGTCAGCCCTTACATCTGACCTGCTCGTTAGAATGGCTTCTAGACTCGTCACTTCCCCTTGGAAGGGACCTCGATCTGGAGAACACCAAGCTTCTCCCTGAAGTGCTCGAGCTTCACTCTGGCTAGTGGCTTTGTCAACACATCAGCTATCTGATCATCCATCACAACATACTCGAGCTTCACTGCTCCCCTTTGCACCATATCCCTGATATAGTGATACTTGATCTCGATATGCTTCCACTTGTCATGGAACACTAGATTCTCAAACAACTTCACGCAACTCTGGTTGTCACAATGTATACAAGTAGCATCCATATGGGGATCAAATAAATCAGACAGTAGCTTCCTTATCCATACTGCCTCACAACTAGCTGAACAGGCTGTGACATACTCTGCTTCAGTTGTACTCAATGCCACATAGGATTGGTTCCTGCTAAACCAAGAGATCACACCTGATCCCATACTGAAGCAGCACCCTAAAGTTCTCTTCCTATTGATGGCACTGCCTGCCCAATCTAAATCAACATAACCCTCCAATTTAATCTTCTGACTCGCATTGTACTTGAGCCCATAATCAATTGTACCCCTCAGGTACCTCAGAACATGCTTTGCAACAATCAAGTGATGGATCTGTCAAGAACTAGCTCAAGGTGCTCATAGCGAAGCAGATGTCTGGTCTCATGTTCATCAGGTACATCAGGGACCCAATTGTCTAACGATACATCATAGCATCAACTGACTCTGATGAAGCATCACTCAATTTCTTCAGGTTCGATGCCATAGGTGTGGCCATAGCCTTGCTGTCCATCATCCCAAACCTCTTTAGGATATCTACTACGTACTTCCCTTGTCCAAGAAGGATTCCATCCGCACTTTGCCACATCTCCATACCGAGAAAATAATGCATCATTTCCATGTCCTTCGTCTCGAACTTGGCAGCAAGCTTTCTCTTCATATCAGCAATAAACCCATCCATACCTGTCACAAATAGATCATCTACATATAGTGGAAGCATCACTTGGTTTCCATCTTCAACCTTGTAGTAAAGGTTGGAATCTGCTTTACTTTTCGTAAATCCCAAACTGGATAAAAAGTTGTCAATTATGATGTACCATGTCCTGGGTGCCTGTTTTAAACCACACAGGGATTTCTTCAATCTACACACATGAGAATCCCTATCATGTGTCTCAAAACCGAGTGGTTGTTCTACGTACACTTCCTCTTCCACTACACCATTCAAGAAAGCAGTCTTGACATCCATCTATTGTATCTTCCATTTCATCACTGCAGCTAGAGCAAGTACTGATCTGATGGAAGTGTATCTGGCTACAGGTGCAAAGGCTTCTTCATAATCTATTCCTTCTTTCTGAGAGAAACCCCAAGCCACAAATCTTGCCTTATACTTTTCTAGGGTACCGTCTGCAGCATGTTTGATCTTGTAGATCCATTTGGAAGTTACAATTGACTTCCCTTTTGGTCTTGGGACAAAATCTCAAACATCATTCTTCATGATCGATTGGTATTCTTCGATCATAGGATCCTTCCATTCTTTCCATTCTGCCACTTCTTCATAACTGGAAGGTTCTTTATCAATGAAATCACATAATAATGATACATACCCAGAGTAGGATCTAATCCTCTTTCTTTTTCTGTGATTCTCTTCTAGAGCCCCATATCTTTCCGCACCTTGGATAAGTTCTCGTACCCAAGCAGGTTTCTTTATGGATTTGTTGTAAGCTGTATCTTCATCAAATGTCACATCCCTGCTAATGTCAATCTTCTTGAATGCTGGGAAATATATTCTGTAAGCATTCGAGCTTTCATAGTATCCCACAAATACACCCTTCTTTCCTGAAGGATCTAATTTAGTCCTGTTCTCTTTTGGAATGTGTATGTACACAGGACAGTCGAATATTCTAAGGTGGCTGACTTCTGGTTTCTTTCCGAACAAGACTTCTTCAGGAGTCTTGTTCTCGAGTACTCTATGTGGAGTATGGTTCTATACATACACTGCTGTTTTGGCAGCTTCCGCCCAAAGATGCATAGGAAGGTCTTGATCATGAAGCATTGCTTTTGCAGCTTCCATGATAGTTTTGTTCTTTTGTTCCACAATCCCATTTTGTTGTGGATTATAAGGAGTAGACAACTCCCTCTTAATCCCTGATTCTTTGCATAGCTCTTTGAACACATTTGAAGTGAATTCTCCACCATTATCTGATCGAAAGGTCTTGATCTTCTTTTCAATGTGGTTCTCGACCAAGGCTTTGAATTCCTTGAATTTTCTGAATACTTCGTCTTTGTTCTTCATGAAATAATCCCATGTCTTCCTAGAAAAATCATCAATAAAATAAACATAATATGTATACCCACTTAGTGATTTTGATGACATAGGACCGCATACATCAAAGTGGATGATTTCCGAGATTCCTTTTTCTTTGCTTTCACTGCTTGGAAATGTCTATTAGTTTTTCATCACATTAAGCTAGCATTAAGATCTTAGAATCTTTTCACTGAGAGAATAACAAGTACAGCAATAAAACATAAGCACATCACAAGAGACAAGAGACACAAAGAGTTTTCCTCAGGGAGACCATAAAGGAGAAAACCCCGCAACTTCCTCTAAGATAGAATCAACACCAAAACAGTAAGAGATCTCCCAAAACACAAGTAGTCTTCTGTCATCTGTCTAGTCCCAAAATTTCCTTCTTCAGTAGTGCGCCACGCTTGGGAGAGCAAGTGAAGTATTTCCACAATGTGATAAATAGAGAGACTCTCACTCTCTATTTATATTCATCCATTGACTTGAATTTCCTTTTCACACGTAGGCTCAACCTAATAATTACTACTCGAGCCTACACCTTAATTAGTGTATAATAACTCAAGTGCCCCGAAAGTGTGGGGACTTACCTAATGACTTGATATGACTTGATTACATTATTAATCCTCCCGATCGGAACATCGGGGCATGATCACATGACTCAAATACATAATAGAAACATCCCAGAATAAACATCGGGTTACAATACATAATTTACATAGAAGAATACATTCCGAAGTTACATATACATCAACACTCCCTCTTAACTAGGAAGGTATTCTTTCGACACAATTTTCAGCACTGGTCTTCTTCTTTGTATCAGCTGGATCATCTCATCTTCAAGTCATCTTCGTCTTCAAGTCATCTTTGTTGGATCTGGATCATCTCTTGATCTGGATCAACATAGAACATCATCACTGGATCTGGATCATCTCTCGATCTGGATCAACATAAAACATC
>LPNX010805682.1:569881-715966 GCA_001517045.1 Pseudotsuga menziesii
AATGGCACAACACTTATAGTCACCAGCATGATAGGACACACCTACTATCATTTGTGACAAGGCTCAACACTTACATCCATCCAGGCGGGAACACATCCTGCTCACAATGATGGAAGGGCATGCACTCATATCTGATCATGAGGGGAACACATCCCAGCAATCATATCAGAATGGCCCCTAGTCCTCCTTGACTGAGCTACCTGGTAACTGACCAGGTGCCTCCATTCTCCTAGAGAATGGCAGTTGCCCTTACATCTGACCTGCTCGTCGGAATGGCCAACACTCACATCTGACATGGAAGGAACTTAATCCTTTAGCCATCAACAGAATGGTTCAGCCCTTACATCTGATCAAGTGGGAACACATCCCTCTATCACATCATAATGGCTACTCAGTTCTTACACTGAGTGTTCCTGGTAACTGACCAGGTGCCTCCATTCCTAGAATGGAAGTTGCTCTTACATCTGTCCTGCTCAACAGAATGGCCAGCACTCATATCTGACATGGAAGGGAGCAACCCTACCACCATGACAGAATGGATCAGCCCTTATATTTGACCTACTCATCAGAATGGCTATGGATCTCAGCACTCATATCTGACATGGAAGGAACCAATCCTCTCACCATGACAGAATGGCTCAGCCCTTACATCTGACCATGGAAGGAACCAATCCTCTCACCATGTCAGAATGGATATGGGCCTCATCACTTTCTCTAGGAGGAAGCCTTGATCTGGAGAACACCAAGTCTCTCTCTGAAGTACTCGAACTTCAGCCTAGCCAATGGCTTCATCAATACATCAGCTATCTGTTCCTCCGTCGCAACATACAAGATCTTCACTGCTCCTCTCTGCACCATATCCCTAATATAGTGATACTTGATCTCGATATGATTTGACCTGTCATGGAACACTGGATTCTCTGACAACTTCACGCAACTCTGGTTGTCACAATGTATACAAGTAGCATCCAACTGGAGATCAAATATATCAAACAATAGCTTCCGCAGCCATACTACCTCACAACTACCTAAATAGGCTGCGACATATTCTACTTCAACTGTACTCAGTGCCACATAGGATTGCTTCCTGCTAAACCAAGAGATCACACTTGATCCCATACTGAAGAAATACCCTGAAGTACTCTTCCTGTCGATGGCACTGCCTGCCCAATCTAAATCAACATAACCCTCCAGGTTAATCTTCTGATTTGCATCGTACTTGAGCCCATAATCAATTGTACCCTTCAGGTACCTCAGAATATGCTTTGCAGCTATCAAGTGAACACTCCTCAAATCTGTCAAGTACTGGCTCAAGGTGTTCACAACAAAGCAAATGTCGGGTCTCGTGTTTGTCAGGTACATCAATGACCCAATCATCTGACGATAAATCGTAGCATCAACCAACTATGATGAAGCATCACTCAATAGCTTCAGGTTCGATGCCATAGGTGTAGCCATAGCCTTGCAGTCCATCATCCCAAAACTCTTCAAGATCTCTACTGCATACTTCCCTTGTCCAAGGAAGATTCCATTTGTACTCTGCCACACCTCCATACCTAGAACAGTAGTGCATCGACACATAACAGGAGCATCACTGGTCTTCCACCTTCAACCTTGGATCAAAGGTTGGAATCCACTTTACTCTCAGTAAAGCCTAGAATCATTAGTAATCTGCCCATCCTATCATACCATGTCGAACCTCAGGATCTTCTGCAATCACTCCCTCTGAAGCGGAGCATCATACTCCCTCTGTCTTCTGTACTCTATGCATTGAAACATTCTTTACTGGAGTGATAAGTAGTATCCATCTAGGATCACTGGATACTAAGATCCTCTATCTTGAACTTCTTCAAAAGTTCATCTTGCACCCATCTGTGAGCTTGTCATCCTCTATCAACCTTGTAGCAAAGGTTAAGATATTCATCAAGCTCATCATGTATGTGTTATCCCATGGGTGTCTTTTGAACTCGTACAAGGCCTTCTTTCATTTGCACACATGATTATATATGTCATGTGACTTCACTTCTATTAGCTGTAAATGTTTCTTCGTAGACTATGCCTTCTCTTCGTGAGAAGCCTCATGCTACGAATATTTCTTTGTATCCCACGATGTTTCCATCTACTGCATGATGGAACTATGAATTTCTCTTCAAGTCTCAATACTATGCCCTGACATCATTCTTCTTGAACTGGTCTTCCATTTCTTCTTAGTTACTTCTTCTTGTCTGGAAGGTTCTGCATCAATGATGTCACTGCATTCATCATATTATTCTTTGTCTTGAAATGTCGTCACTTGTTCTTCGGAACAAGTCTTCATTCTTATTTGCTTGTAGGCAATTATGTATGCAGTCTTTCCTACAAGTCAAATGCAATTGTATGGTTAGAGACATTTCATAAGGAATATTTATACTGGCAAACACTTATGCATAAATATATGATCATGCAACTACTTTAGCCAATACAACATTCATCCATATTTCATTGAAACTTTCTAGATGCCTTCCATCTCTACCAGGACAACATTGATATTGTGCACTAATCCAATATGTCAGCAAAGAGGTTTCATTCTAGATAAGTAGCAATGGAGAATTTGTATAACACCATGAGTTACTTACCCATCACATACAAATTAGTAGTATACTGTCATTAATGCAAACATCCTGTCATGCATAATACATCAACTGAATATAAACAAATGCATAACAAAATAATATCATGAAATGACAATTGAATACTTATCTTTATTTGATTCATGGGTATACTCCTTCTTGAGCCTTCAGCTTCATCATTTTCTTCATTCATGATTGTATCACGGATCCTGGGTGCTTCGGTTTCTGCTTCTTCAGGTTCTTCAGTAGGTCTCTTTCTGGATTTGTTGTAGGCTATGTCTTCATCAAATGTTACATCCCTACTGACGTCAATCTTCTTGTATCCTGGAAAGTAGATTATGTAAGCCTTCGAGCTTTCAGAGTAACCCACAAATATGCCCTTCTTTCCTGAAGGATCTAGTTTTGTTCTCTTCTCTTTTGGAATATGTATGTACACACGACAACCGAATATTCTGAGATGGCTGACTTCTGGTTTCTTGCCGGAGAAGACTTCTTCAGGAGTCTTGTTCTCGAGTACTCTATGTGGAGTACGGTTCTGTACATACACTGCTGTTCTAGTAGCTTCATCCCAAATATGCATAGGTAGATCTTGATCATGAAGCATAGCTCTTGCAACTTCCATGATAGTTCTGTTCTTCCATTCTGCAACCCCATTTTGTTGAGGATTATAAGGAGTTGACAACTCCCTCTTAATCCCTGCTTCTTTGCATAGCTCTTTGAATTCATTCGAAGTGAATTCTCCACCATTATCTGATCGAATGGTCTTGATATTCCTTGCAATATGGTTCTCGATCCAGGTTTTGAATTCCTTGAACTTGCTGAACACTTCATCTTTGTTTTTCATAAAGTAAATCCATGTCTTTCTAGAAAAATCATCAATAAAAGAAACATAGTATGCATACCCGCTTAGTGAGTTTGATGACATTGGACCGCATACATCAAAGTGGATGATTTCTAGAATTCCTTTGGTTTTGATTTCGCTGCTAGGAAATGTCTTCTTTGTATTCTTCCCTTTCGCACATCCTTTGCAAACTCCATCATGCTTTGCTTGGAATTCTGGAAGTCCTTCAACAGCTTTGCTTGCAATAGGTAGTGCTCTGTAGTGCACATGTGCAAGCCTTCTATGCCAAAGCTCATTTGGCTATACCTTATCATGGATCAAGGCTTGTTCTGGATGACCCTTCAATTTGTACAAGCCTCCTTATTTTTCTCCAATCACTACTGCATCATCAATTTTATTTCCTTTTGGCCATATGATGACTTGACCATCTATGAATGCAACCCGCATTCCTTTTGCATCAATGCTGAAATGGAGAGAAGGTTCTTCTTGAGTCCTGGAACAAATAATACTTATTTCATTGTTAGATACTTACCAGAGTCTATCTTGTATGAAGATTCCCCACTACCTTTTTATTGGATATTGGTAGTCATCTCCTAGTTTCACTTTGTGAGGTGATTCATGTTCTAACAGTCTTATAAAAGATTCCTTGAATCTCGTCATATGTTTGGAAGCCCTACTATCTATAAGCCAATCATCACTTCCATGAGTAATGTTACCTGTGAGAGCTGATATTAGAACATATTCATCCTCGCTTGAAGACTCTTCACTTTCATATCTGGATCTCTTTCTGGATGGTTCATCATCCTCTGAGGCATGATGTCTTCTTTGGCCTTGACCAAGTTCTTCTTGTGAAAGGCTTCTAACCTCGTCTCCCTCTGAAACTAGAACCTCCATACTCATGTAGGTGTCCAATCCATTTTCTTCAGAGAGATAATATACTTCCAGGCTTGGAAGTTGTCAACTTCCACAAGCTTGTCACCAAGCTGATGTGATATATCATATTGAAATGAGAACCTCAAATGGAAATAGCAAAGGATTAGATCTTACCGATTTGAGGTGTCCGTCCTTGTCCCGGAGTTCGCTGATCTAGGGTTTGTCTCAAAAACCCTAATTTTCAAAACTTGTAATCTTTCAGATCTGATTGGAAAAACAGATAGATCTCTTCAAATGGAGCTTTCCAATGTACTCCTTTTCTGAAAACAGTGGAGGGAAGCTCCCGGAACAGGAAGCCCTAATTTTCTGATTTCTTCTGCAGAAATTCCTGTTACTGTTTCTATGATATCTCCGAAATTAATGCTCCTCTGTGTCTGAAAGTTTATACTGAGGTAACCTCGCCTATCCCTGATCCAACACCATAGGTTTCATTAGAATTGGTTTCACCATTTGGTATTTATGATCCTTTTCCCAAGGTTACCTGTTACAGAACTGTTCAGAATAGAGAAGTTGTACGGCATGCCATGTGTCACTAGCTAATCCTCTAAGTTTGATATTCATACCACGAAAATTAAAGTCCATTCCCTTTCTAGAAAATCTTTAGAAATTCCATTTGGACCTCGGTAGCCCAAGATATTGCAATTCTCCCTAGGTGTCCTGTTTATGGATGATTTTTGGAAGAGGATTGAACCCTAACTTTGAGAGATCATATCTCCCAGAATATAGCGAATCTGAGGCTAATTTTTGGATACACAGTTCATCAGGATTTTAACTTCGGCCCTACAATTTTCAGCTTCTTAGAATTCTCCAAGCTCGAAATATAGCGACTGTACCACAACTTAGCCGTTTTAGTATTTAGGGTTTCTCCTAGCTCAGGGTCAAACTAGGGTTTGACTTTCCCGGAGTTTTACCCAACCAAATTTCTTGATCCAGGTCTCTAAACTTCGGTTTTGATGAGGAGAAAAATCCTATGCAGGTCTCACTCAAAAAATTCCTCTTTTGTAGAAAGCCTTAATTTCCATATCGAAACTGAAAATGCTTGAAATTGAATTCCACATCGACAGAAAGATGCACCCTTCAATGGAGAGTCATCCTAGCATACTTTTGCTGAAAATATGTGGAGGAAGATCCAAAAACTAGGAAGCCCTAGTTTTTGCAGCTGCACAATGTCTTCTTCTCAGGTTAGCTCTGATACCATGTTAGTTTTTCATCACATTAAGCTAGCATTAAGATCTTAGGATCTTTTCACTAAGAGAATAACAAGTACAACAATAAAACATAAGCACATCACAAGAGACAAGAGACACAAAGAGTTTTCCTCGGGGAAACCATAAAGGAGAAAACCCTGCAACTTCCTCTAAGATAGAATCAATACCAAAACAGTAAGAGATCTCCCAAAACAGCAGTAGTCTTCTGTCTTCTGTCTAGTCCCAAAATTTCCTTCTTCAGTAGTGCGCCATGCTTGGGAGAGCAAGTGAAGCATTTCCACAATGTGATAAATAGAGAGACTCTCACTCTCTATTTATATTCATCCGTTCACTTGAATTGCCTTTTCACACATAGGCTCAACCTAATAATTACTACTCGAGCCTACACCTTAATTAGTGTATAATAACTCAAGTGCCCCGAAACTGTGGGGACTTACCTAATGACTTGATATGACTTGATTACATTATTAATCCTCCCGATCGGAACATCGGGGCATGATCACATGACTCAAATACATAATAGAAACATCCCGGAATAAACATCAAGTTACAATACATAAGATACATAGAAGAATACATTCTGAAGTTACATATACATCAACAATGTCTTCTTTGTATTCTTTCCTTTCATACATCCTTTGCAGACCCCATCATGTTTTGCTTGGATTTCTGGAAGACCTTCAATAGCTTTGCTTGCAATAGGTAGTGCTCTGTAATGCACATGTGCAAGCCTTCTATGCCAAAGTTCACTTGGCTCTATTGTGTCATGGACCAAGGCTTGTTCATGATGACCCTTTAGTTTGTACAATCCTCCTTCTTATTCTCCAATGACCACCGCGTCATCGATAGTCTTTCCTTTTGGCCACATGATGACTTGACCATCTATTAATGCAACCCTCATTCCTTTTGCATCTAATGCCAATATGGAGAGGAGGTTCTTCTTGAGTCCTAGCACAAACAATACTTCTTTCATTGTTAGAGACTTTCCAGAGTCTAGGTTATAGGAATATTCCCCACTACCTTTTATTGGATATTGGTAGTCATCTCCTAGCTTCACCTTGTGAGGTGATTCATGTTCTTGCAGTCTCACAAAGGATTCCTTGAATCTTGTCATATGTTTGGAGGCCCCACTGTCTATAATCCAATCATCACTTCCATGAGCCAAACATATTCATCCTCACTTGAAGAATCTTCACTTTCATAGCTGGTTCTCTTCTTGGATGGTTCATCATCCTCTACAGCATGAGCATGATGTCTTCTTTTGATGCTCCTCTTTGATAGCTTTGGTTTCTTAGGATGATTCTTTGCATGATGTCCTAATTCATCACATGTATAACATATGACCCTAGACAAATATTTTCTAGTGTTATCTTTGTGATAGTGCTTACCTCTAGAGTGACGAGATCTTCTTTTTGTTGACTTGGAGTGTATCGTGAGAGCTTGATCTTCACTTCCCATATTTTCTTCTCGAGCTGCTATCTGTGCTTCTTCTTGAGAACACTCTTCCCATAGTATGTTGAACTTGACTAACTTCTTTCTAGGATATATTCCTTGGATGAAAGAATCCCATGACCTAGGAAGGGCGTTTAAGGTAGTCATCACAATCTCTCCATTTTCCACTTCTTCATCTACTACTTCTAGTTGTTCCTTGATTTGAGAGACTCTTGTGAAGTAAGATTGGATTGTTTCTACATTCTGAATCTTCACATTCTTCAGTTGGTTTCTCAAAGTTATCTTTTGGTTTATGTTCTTCCCTTCAAACAATTTGGTTAGGGCATCAAACATAGCTTTAGGTGTCTTGAGAGAGGACACCTGACGGATAACGTGATCCTTGATAGAATCAGCAATGATCCTCTTTTCCATAACCAACTTCTTCTTATGCAAGGCCTTAGCCTCATCTCCCTCTAGAACTGGAACCTCCTCATCGATGTAGGAGTCTAACTCATTTTCTTCCAGGACCAGGGAGATCCTATACTTCCAAGCTCAGAAGTTATCAGCTCCCTCAAGCTTTCCATCAAGCTTGGTATGATGAGACATCTTAACTAAGAACCTCAAATGGAAATACTAAAGATTTTAGATCTTACCAGGTCAAGATGTCATATTTGAATTTTGAGCTGAAATTCTGCAGAGCTGGTTCAGGAGCAAATTAGGGTTTTGTTTTTCTAGAGTTCTGTCCACCCAAATGCTTTAAAATTTATCCCTAACTTTGATTTTGGGGAGGAGATCAATCTAGGACTAGGCTCACTGAAAAATTCCTCTTCTGTGAAAATCCCTAATTTTCAGCAGTAGTGTCAGGTCCAAAATTGAAAAACATCAGAATTGGATTCTGCTTCGACAGAAAGATGCACCCTAAGGAGGAGAGTTATTCCACCTTACTTTTGCTGAAAATCTATGGAGAGAGATCCAAAAAGTAGGAAGCCCTAGTTCCCATAGCTGCACAGTGTCTTCTTCTCAGGTTAGCTATGATACCATGTTAGTTTTTCAACATTTAAGCTAGCATTATATGGATCTTTAACTGAGAGAACAACAAGCAAATAAATCAAACACAAGAGACAATGAACACAGTGTTTTTCCTTGGGGAAACCGTAAATGGAGAAAAAACCGCAAATTCCTCAAAGATAGAATTAGCACAAAAGATAAAACCCCAAAACAGTAAGATGCATTCCCGATAGTAGTAACCTTCTTCTTTTCTAGCCCTGGTGTCTTCTCCTTCCTCAACTATGCGCTACACTTGAGTGTGTATGTGATGTGTGATAAATAGAGATTCCAAATCTTATATTTATATTAATCTCGACATGACTAAAACCCTACTAGGGCCGACCTCTACTAGGAGATTTTAATAACCCTAGTGTGCTGAAACTATGGGGACTTTAACCCTTAGACAATCAGAGGGTTGCCCACAATGACCTGACATGACTTGTTTACATTATTGATTCTCCCGATCGAAACATCGGGGCATGACATGACATGATAAAATCCTGGAATAAACATTGGGTTACAATAGATAAGAAATACAAGTGAATACATTCTGATGTTACAATTACATCAACACTGCGGTGCCACAAATGTGGGAATTTGCCCCGTGTACTACTGTTTTGGCCATGCCATGGCCTGATCCTACTGTGGTGGCACAGTTTGTGCATAGGAAGTTGTTGCTCTAGACTGGGATATCATTCTGGCATAGTCCATAGTTTGGTTTTGGTAAGCAACACTAGCAGTGTTGCTTGGTTGTGGTGTCACGACACATGGTGTTCGATGGTGTTGAGGTTGTTGGGAGACCGAGCCTATGATGCCGTCCGTAGCATGGGATGCCCCCAGTGCATCCCGATAGGAGATACCCAGGAAGGGACCACTTGGAATGATGATGTACAGATATCTAGACTGAGCGTAGATCAAGTCAAATAGTTGGGCTTTCAATATGGCCTCCTCTTTGGATTCGGGACGTTCGGATGCGACGTCTTTTTCTATGGGCGGGAGCAAGGTCTTGAGGAACCAATCCAAGAAGATCCTGTCTTCAAGTTGGATTTTTCACAAACTACAACATCACTGCCACTCATGGATGTGGTCAGTTATATGTGTCATAGTGCTTTAACGATAGGATAACAAGATCTCCATGCCTTTGTCATATCTAATGGGGAGTTGGAAATATTGCAGAAACATGAAAGATAAGGAGTTGAAATCTGGGTACTTGGCCTACGGTAGCTCAATGTACCATTTAGCTACAACAACTCTAAGGGTGCATTGGAATAGCCTTAGCTTGATGGAATCGTATACGATGCTATTTGACAAGCACCATAGATGGAAGGTCATGATGTGGTTTTGGGGACATTCCCCTGGCTTGCCTTCAAACTTGAGAATGTCTGATGGCAGCTTGGTTGGCATGGGAGGCCAAAAATATTTATGGCGAATGGGGTCATTTGTCAATTGATCCAAATCAGGCAAGTTAAGATGAGCCATGAAAGGCATATTTGACCCCAGGTTAATGTGAGATGGGGCAGCGATGGTGGTGGGGTTTGCAGGTGCATATTGCACCTGCATGGCTAGGGTTATTTGTGGTCGCACCATTGTAGATGGGCCAATGCCTACAAGTGTGGTGTGAGGGACAATGTCGATGGAAGGGACACTCCCCCCATGTGTTATAGGAGGGGCAGTGTATGTGGATGGGGCATTGTCGCCCTGTGTGACAGGAGGGGCAGTGTATGTGGAAGGTCCATTGCCCATGAGTGATGTAGGTGGGATAGCCTGAGTGGTTACTATGGGTGGTGGTAGCTGACTGATGACAATTTTCATGACTGTACTCGGGCCACCTGCAGGATTGTTAGTGACAACTTGTGGTGTGGACATGGGTCCACTAGCTATGGCTATGCCAAAAAATGGATCCGGGTTTGCACCAGCCATGGGGATTTATGGTGCAGTATCATAGGTCTGGTTTAGAATGATATGGTCTGAATCTGAATTAGAGGCCATGTGGCCTTCTGATGGTGTGAGAGGTCATTGAGAGTGGTTTCGACGGTGTCGGTTTAATGTCCTGAATGGTGGTGGTTCGCCTCTTAGGCGTGAGGAAGAGCGTGGGGGATCAATTCTAGTAAATGTTTATCAAACTGGTGGGAATGATATTTGGACCCTAGTTTCAATGGCTTCCTATTGGCTATAGGTGGTCACTCGGCCACCAAGACTGCCAGAATATAGCACTTGGCTTTTTCCTCACAGGTGTTTCTACGCAATCGCAGGGGGTCATTTCTTGTTTCGCTTGGCAATTCCTTTCAGCAGCCAACTACTTTGGGGTTCCTGTGGTACTCCTCAAAATGAGTTTATGGGTTGAGCCTAAGTAATTCCCACAATTAAGGCATTCAGGGACTTATGTCCTCAAAGACTACAGATTTTTCGAACTTAGTGTAAATTGATAAATTTTAAGGACTCTCTCAGTGTCATGAACTAAGTTGGGTTGATTACGTGGTATGGTGTATATGTTTTTCTATATTTATGGTATTATCTGGCTGCAAATGGTTTATGAATTCATCATATTATGGTAGATTTCATATCATTTATGAATACAAGTAGTAAATAATCATAAAGTTGTAAACAGATACAATTGTTTTTACCCTGAATGTTGATGGCCTAACTAAGTGACTACCTTGTTGATGTATTTGTAACTTCAGAATGTATTCATTTATGTATCTTATGTATTGTAAACCGATGTTTATTTCAGGATCTATCTATTATCTAATTGATTCATATTGTCATGCCCCGATGTTTCGAGCGGGAGAATCAATAATGTAAACAAGTCATGTCAAGTCATAGTGGGTAACCCTCCGATTGTGTAAGAGTTAAAGTCCTCACATTTCTGGGGAACCAGGGTCATTAGACTCTCCTAGTAGAGATCAACCCTAGTAGGGTTTTAATCATGTTGGGATTAGTATAAATAGAGAGCTAGGATCTCTATTTATCACACATCACTCACACACTCAAGTGTAGCACATAGTTGAGGAAGGAGAAGACACTGGGGCTAGACAAGAAGAAGATTACTGCTGTTGGGAGTGCATCTTACTATTTTTGGGTTTTACATCTTGTGCTAATTCTATCTCTGAGGAAGTTGTGGGGTTTTCTCCATTTATGGTTTCCCCAATAAAAACACTATGTTCATTATCTCTTGTGTTTGATTGATGTACTTGTTATTCTCTCAGTAAATATCCTAACATAATGCTAGCTTAATGTTGAAAAACTAACATGGTATCAGAGCTAACCTGAGAAGAAGACACTGTGCAACTGCAGGAACTAGGGCTTCCTAGTTTGTGGATCTTCCTCCACAGATTTTCAGCAAAAGTAAGGTGGAACAACTCTCCTCCTTAGGGAGCATCTTTTTGTCGAAGCAGAATCCAATTCTGAGATTTTTCAGTTTTTGACCTGTCACTAGTGTTGAAAATTAGGGCTTTTCATAGAAGAGAAATTTTTCA
The DNA here is from genome assembly GCA_001517045.1 of Pseudotsuga menziesii. Taxonomy (NCBI): domain Eukaryota; kingdom Viridiplantae; phylum Streptophyta; class Pinopsida; order Pinales; family Pinaceae; genus Pseudotsuga; species Pseudotsuga menziesii. The sequence continues at coordinate 581,427 of LPNX010805682.1, forward strand.
GCGATCCCAGGCCTAGATTGATCTCCTCCCCAAAATCAAAGTTACAGACAAATTTCAAGGCATTTGGGTGTACAGAACTCTGGAAAAGAAAAACCATAATTTGCTACTAAACCAGCTCTACGGGATTTCAGCTCAAGTTTCAAATTCGACATCTTGAACCTAGTAAGATATAAAATATTTTGTATTTCCATTTGAGGTTCTCAGTTAATATGTCTCATCATACCAAGCTTGATGAAAATCTTGAGGGAGCTGATAACTTTCGAGCCTGGAAGTCTTGGATCTCCCTGGTCCTAGAAGAAAATGAATTAGACTCCTACATCCATGAGGAGGTTCCAGTTCTAGAGGGAGATGATGCAAAGGCATTACATAAGAAGAAGATGGTTATGGTAAAGAGAATCATTGCTGATTCTATCAAGGATCACCTTATCCCACAGGTGTCCTCTCTCAAGACACCTAAAGCTATGTTTGATGCCCTAACCAAATTGTTTGAAGGGAAGAACATAAATCGGAAGATGACCCTGAGAAACCAACTGAAGAACGTGAAGATTCAAAATGTAGAAACAATCTAGTCTTACTTCACAAGAGTTTCTCAGATAAAAGAGTAACTAAAAGCAGTTGATGAAGAAGTGGAAAATGCAGATATTTTAATGACTACATTGAATGGCCTTCCTAGGTCATGGGATTCTTTCATCCAAGGAATCTATGCCAGGAAGAAGTTAGTCAAGTTCATCAAAATATGGGAAGAGTGATCTCAAGAAGAAGCTCTGATAGCAGCTTGAGAAGAGAAGATGGGAAGTGAAGACCAAGCTCTTACGGTACACTCCAAGTCTCACTCCAAGTCAAGCAAAAGAAGACCTCATAGTTCCATAGGTAAGCACTCTCACAAAGGTAATACTAGAAGAGATGTATCTAGGATCATATGCTATACTTGTGATGAAGCAGGACACTATGCAAGGAATTGTCCTAACAAACAGAATATAGTAAAGAAGAGCAACAAAAGAAGACATCATGCTCATGCTGCAGAGGATGATGAACCATCCAGGAGGAGATCCAGATATGAAAGTGAAGATTCTTTAAGAGAGGATGAATATGTTCTGATATCAGCTATCACAGGTAACATTACTCATGGTAGTGATGATTGGCTTATAGACAGTGGGGCTTCCAAACATATTATTGGATTCAAGGAATCCTCTGTGAGACTGTCAGAACATGAATCACCTCACAAGGTAAAGCTAGGAGATGACTACCAATATCCAATAAAAGGTAGCGGGGAATCTTCATATAAGTTAGAATCTGGAAAATCTCTAACAATGAAAGAAGTATTGTTTGTGCCAAGACTCAAGAAGAACCTTCTCTCCATATCAACATTAGATGCAAAAGGAATGCGGGTTGCATTCAAAGATGGTAAAGTCATCATGTGACCAAAAGGAGAGACTATCGATGATGTAGTAGTAATTGGAGAACAAGAAGGAGGATTATACAAATTGAATGGCTATCCAGAACAAGCCTTGGTCCATGACACAGTAGAGCCAAGTGAACTTTGGCATAGAAGGCTTGCACATGTGCATTACAGAGCACTACCTATTGCAAGAAAATCTATTGAAGGTCTTCCAGAAATCCAAGCAAAACATGATGGGGTCTGCAAAAAAAGAGCAAAAGGAAAGAATACAAAGAATACATTTCCAAGCAATGAAAGCAAAGCAAAAGGAATCTTGGAAATCATCCACTCCAATGTATGCGGTCCTATGTCATCAAACTCTCTAAGATGGTATGCATATTATGTTTCTTTTATTGATGAATTTTCTAGGAAGACATGGGTTTACTTCATGAAGAGCAAAGACAAAGTATTTAGTAAGTTCAAAGAATTCAAAGCCTTGATCAAAAACCATACTAAAAAGAATATCAATTCCATTCAATTAGATAATGGCAGAGAATTCACTTCAAATCAATTCAAAGAGATATGAAAAGAATCAAGGATTAAGATGGAGCTGTCCACTCCTTATAATCCACAACAGAATGGGGTTACAGAACAGAAGAACAGAACTATCATGGAAGCTGCAAAAGCAATGCTTCATGATCAAGACCTTCCTATGCATATTTGGGAGGAAGCTTCCAGAACAGCGGTGTATGTACATAACCGTACTCCACATAGAGTACTTGAGAACAAAAATCCTGAAGAAGTCTTCTCCGGTAACAAAACTGAAGTCAGCTATCTCAGAAAATTCGGCTATCTTGTGTACATCCACATTCCAAAAGAGAAGAAGACTAAATTAGATCCTTCAGGAAAGAAGGGTATATTTGTGGGATACTCTGAAATCTTGAAGGCTTATAGAATATATTTCCTAGGATATAAGAATATTGACATTAGCATGGATGTGACATTTGATGAAGACATAGCTTACAACAAATCCAGAAAGAGACCTACTGAAGAAACTGAAGAAGTAGAAGCACCCAGAATTCATGATACAACCATGAATGAAGAAACTCGATAAGAAGATCAAGAATTTGAAGAACCACAAAGACCTGTAGATCCACCTCTGGAGAAGAATCCTCATAAGAAGAAACCTGCTTGGGTACGAGAACTTATCGAAGGTGCGGAAAGACATGGGGCTCCAGAAGAGAATCACAAAGAAAGAAAGAGGACCAGATACTGTTCTGGGTATGTAGCTTTACTATGTGATTTCATTGATAAAGAACCTTCCAGTTATGAAGAAGCGGCAGAACAGAAAGAATGGAAGGATGCTATGATCGAAGAGTACCAATCGATCATGAAGAATGATGTTTGGGATGTTGTCCCAAGACTAGACGGGATGTCTCTTTGTAACTTCCAAATGGATCTAAAAGATCAAACATGCTGCAAAAAGTAGCATTGAAAAGTACAAAGCAAGATTTGTAGCTCGAGGTTTCTCTTAGAAAGAGGGAATAGACTATGAAGAGACCTTTGCACCTGTAGCCAGATACACTTCCATTAGATCAGTACTTGCTCTGGCTGTAGTGATGAAATTGAAGATACACCAGATGGATGTCGGGACTGCTTTCTTGAATGGTGTAGTGGAAGAGGAAGTGTATGTAGAACAACCCCTCAGTTTCGAGACACATGATAGGGAGTCTCATGTATGCAGATTGAAGAAAGCCCTGTATGGTTTGAAACAGGAACCTAGGACATGGTAGGGTAGAATTGATAGCTTTCTATCCAGTTTGGGATTTACCAAGAGTAAAGCAGATTCCAACCTTTACTACAAGGTTGAAGATGGCAACCCAATGATGCTTCTACTATATGTAGATGATCTGTTCATGATAGGTATGGATGGGTTGATTACTGATACAAAGAGAAATCTTGCTGCCAAGTTCGAGATGAAGGACTTGGGTATGATGCATTACTTTCTAGGTATGGAGGTGTGGCAGAGTGCGGATGGAATCTTCCTTGGACAAGGGAAGTATGTACTAGAGATCCTGGAGAGGTTTCGGATGATGGACTGGAAGACTATGGCCACACCTATGGCATCAAACCTGAAGCTATTGAATGATGCTTCTTCAGAGTCAGCTGATGCTACAATGTATCATCAGATGATTGGGTTATTGATGTACCTGACGAACATGAGACCAGACATTTGCTTTTCTATGAATACCTTGAGCCAGTTCTTGACAGATCCAAGAAATGTTCACTTGATTGCTGCAAAGCATATTCTAAGGTACCTGAGGGGTACAGTTGATTATGGGCTCAAGTATGATGTGAATCAAAAGAATAACCTGGAGGGTTATGTTGATTCATATTGGGAAGGTAGTGCCATCGATAGGAAGAGCACTTTAGGGTGTTGCTTCAGTATGGGATCAGGTGTGATCTCTTGGTTTAGCAGGAAGCAATCCTATGTGGCACTGAGTATAGCTGAAGCAGAGTATGTCATAGCTTGTTCAGCTAGTTGTGAGGTAGTATGGCTGAGGAAGCTACTGTCTGATTTATTTGATCTCCAGATGGATGCTACTTGTATACACTGTGACAACCAGAGTTGCATGAAGTTATTAGAGAATCCAATGTTCCATGACAAGTTGAAGCACATCGAGATCAAGTATCACTATATCAAGGATATGGTGCAGAGAGGAGTAGTGAAGCTCCAGTATGTTGCGATGGAGGAATAGATAGTTGATGTGTTGACAAAGCCATTAGCCAGAGTGAAGTTCGAGTACTTTAGGTATAAGCTTGGTGTTCTCTAGATTGGGGTTTCCTCCAAGTGAAAGTGATGAGTCCCAAAGCCATTCTGACGAGTAGGTCAGATGTAAGGGCTGACCCATTCTGTCATGGTGAGAGGATTCAGTTCCTTCCATGTCAGATATGAGTGCTAAATATCCAAAGCCATTCTGACGAGCAGGTCAGATGTAAGGGCTGAGCCATTCTGTCATGGTGAGAGGATTCAGTTCCTTCCATGTCAGATATGAGTGCTAGCCATTCTGTCGAGTAGGACAGATGTGAGGGAAACTTCCACTCTTCGAGAGAGTGGAGGAACTTGGTCAGTTACTAGGTAGCTCAGTCTAGGACTGGGGACATTTCTGATGAGGGTGGAGGATCTGGTTCCTTCTAGGTCAGATGTGAGTGCATGCCATTCCATCATGGTGAGAGGATTCAATTCCTTCCATGGCCGATGTAAGTGTGGGCCATTCTATCATGGTGAGAGGATTTAGTTCCTTCCATGGCCGATGTAAGTGTGGGCCATTTTTTCATCATGAGAGGATTCAGTTCCTTCCATGTCAGATGTAAGGGCAGGCCATTCTAGATTGGTGAGAGGATTTAGTTCCTTCCTTCCATGAGAGATGTGAGTTCGGGGCCTTTCTAATGTGATTGTATTTTACTACATGCTGAGATGTGAGTGCTGGGCATGCCTTTCTAACGAGTAGGTTATATGTAAGTGTTGGGTGTTCCTTTCTGATGAGTAGGTCAGATGTAAGTGATGGCAAAAGACCTACCTGATGGCTAGGCATACAAACAGCATGAAAGAAGGCTGGATCTATAGAACTTCCTATGACGAGATAGCACACACATGATGATGACCAAATGAGATCCAAATTGAGCTATGATCCAGATCCAGTTATGATGACTCTGAGAGATCCAAATCGAGTGATGATCCAGATCCAGCAGTGATGATCCAGATCGAGAGATGATCTAGATCGAGTGATGATCCAGATCTAGTCCAGTGATGTTGATCCAGATCGAGTGATGATCCAGATTTAGTGATGATGATCTAGATTGAATGATGATCCAGATCCAGTGATGTTGGTCCAGATCGAGAGATGATCCAGTTCCAGTGATGATGTCCCATGATGATCCAGATCGAGAGATGATCCTGATTCAAAGAATGAAGATGAATTGAAGATGGAGATGAATTGAAGACTTAGAAGACTTGAGATGCAGATGATGAGATGATCCAGTTGTTACAGAGAAGAAGACCAGTGCTGAAAATTGTGTCGAAAAGAATACCTTCCTAGTTAAGAGGGAGTGTTGATGTATTTGTAACTTTGGAATGTATTCATCTATGTATCTTATGTATTATAACCCGATGTTTATTCTGGGATGTATCTATTATGTAATTGAGTCATGTTGTCATGCCTCGATGTTCCGATCGGGAGAATCAATAATGTAAACAAGTCATGTCAAGTCATAGTGGGTAACCCTCCGATTGTGTAAGGGTTAAAGTCCCCACAGTTTCGGGACACTAGGGTTATTAGAATCTCCTAGTAGAGGTCGGCCCTAGTAGGGTTTTAGTCATGTCAGGATTAGTATAAATAGAGAGCTGGGATCTCTATTTAGCACACATCACTCACACACTCAAGTGTAGCGCATAGTTGAGGAAGGAGAAGACACCGGGGCTAGATAAGAAGAAGATTACTGCTATCGTGGGTGCATCTTACTGTTTTGGGGTTTTACATCTTGTGTTGATTCTATCTCTGAGGAAGCTATGGGGTTTTCTCCATTTATGGTTTCCCCGATAAAAACACTGTGTTCCTTGTCTCTTGTGTTTGATTGTTGTAGTTGTTATTCTCTCAGTAAAGATCCTAACATAATGCTAGCTTAATGTTGAAAAAATAACATACCTTAGACGTATATTCTTCGACCAAGAGAAGGTGCTGGTCTCTCAACACAATGGGACTATGCCCATCCATAGATCCACTGGTCACCTCCTGGATGGAAGGTTGGTCACCAGGGAGGACGCTTGGTGCCATGAGAATCCCTCCTTCTCTACCCCCTCTACCTTCTAGGCCATTCGTTTTTAATGCTTTAGAACAATATTCACTGAAGGGCATAGAAATATATGAGTTGTGCCCTTCATCATATCCCAGAATACCCCGAAGGGTGATGACTGGGTAGAGGAGGAAGGGTAAGCAATACTATTAATTTTATGTTAATTTTAGTTAAGCTACATTCATTAAGCCATTAAGATTTGTTTTGAATTTATACTTTGTTTGTTGATGCAATTACAGTAAACTGAAACAGAAACAGAAATTGAACTATTGTGCTAGACATAGGCAGCTGAGCCACACTAACAGTCCCTGATAAACTAAAAATTAACTACTGATTGACAGATCGCCCGTTTTAGGTCAAATTTGGCGAGGGGGTCGCAAAAGTTTTCAGAAACAGACGAGGGGGTCGCACAGATTTCATAAACAGAAGTATTCTGTTGTTCTGAGTGAATTCACACCTTTTGGGGGAGAAATGGTGACCTATTCACACCTGTGAGGCCTAAAAGAGCGACCTCATCCCTTGTTTAGGGCCGATAAGTGCGACCTGCCCTAGATTTGGGGTTTTTTTATCCTGATTTAGATCTGGCTAACAGTAACCTGTATTGTGGCCAAACAGACTCAGATTTGCCTTACAGAGGCTTTGGCAACAATAAAAACTAAAAATAAACTAGATCTAAGCTAGATTTGACAAGAAATTTTAAAAAATAGGGAATAAACTGAAAAAACTTGAAATTAAAAAACTGAACCAGTGATCCTGTGGGATCGACCTGGTATGGTCGCCAGTTCTGTAGCCGGGATTTCTCCTTGCTACAAAGGTAGGAATGGCTCCCTTCTATCTATGGGATACAAGGGTAGGTTCCTGCATGTGGAAAATGCAGAAAGAAAGCAAAGAACAAGAAAGAGTATGGCCGTGAGCCCCTCTGCAAACAAGGTTAGTGATTCACCTTGGCTACCTGCAAACAACTATTGAGCTACAATAAACTTGAAAACATGTTAGAAATCAAACCTGCAAACAAATGGTGGTCAGAAAAAAACTAAAATAACAAAGAAAATACACAAACAAAATGATGGTATACCTCTCGTTTGGTGAAATGGGCCACCATGCCTTGGATGGAAGCACCTCCCTATCTCACTCAGCAATGGAAGATCTATGGCTCAATGGGGAATATGAGTAACTAGGAACTAGTTAGAAGTTCCTAAGTTAAAGTATTAAAAATTACCCAAAATAGTTAAAAATGGTTAAATCAAGAAATCAAGGATTCTTGATTTAACTGCCCATTTGACAGAAAAGTCTCTCTATAAAGTCTCAAGCCAAGGGAAGGTTGGGGGTTCTGCTTTATCTTTTGGGGTAGTCATTGTTCTTCCTATTTATCTCTCAAGTGAGTTATTGGAGAACATTTTCCTGAAGGGAAAAAGGAGAACAGATCCAGACCTAATATACTAGCTAGGAAACCTTACCTTAGGAGCTCTAAGCTACTTGCATGTTAGAACCCACTCGGGGGGATCCGAATTGAAACTAGGAATGGTTTTGGGTCATGGTTGGGTGGAATGTGGTAGTCCCCAAGTGATTCAGTCATCTAATACAGAGGTTAGAGTCTTCTTATGAATTGTTAATGTTGGTTGTTTGAGTGTGCATGTTTCAACCATTAAAGGAGTGTAACACCCCAGTTTTTACCCTGTTTGCATTAAATGTATATGATGTATATATTGTAATTAATCATGGTGTGGAGCTAAAGGAAAAATCCCCACCACCGATTTAACATTTTATGTTTTGTGATTAAAATTGTTGCCGATGGTATATTCATGCTAGCTGGCACATTATAATTTTTGCATCATGTAAATATGCATTTTAATTAAAAATACCCACAACTAGCAATGCCAATGAAACCAGAATGAAAAGGGCATGGTTTTCCTAAGGATAGGGAGGGGGAATTATTTGACCTTTGGGGCCAATGGGGAATACCCAAGTGTCAATGGATAAACCCATTTAGCTGTCACCCATCTTTTGTCTTGCTCACCTTTCCATGTCTCATTCAACTACCAAATTAAATCCTATGATGTTAGTTCAGGAAGTTATTTCATGGATAGTGGTGTGTGGAAGGACTGTCAGTCCTTTCCCACATGCACACTTCTCTAGGGATCTCATTCATCCTCACATGGGCAGGAGGAGAAAGAACACCCCCATGTTTCCATTTTTTCCATTCTAATGCAGGGACGATTGTTTTCTCTCCTCACACACAGGCTTGGGGATTTTCCTCACGCAGAAAACTGGGAGAGCTGCCTTACCCTCATGATTTTGCTATGTGTAAATATAATTTTTGGATTTTGCTGTATGTAGTCACTTTGCAGGTTTTGTGGGTCTGTGTATACGAATCCATCTCCATGCTGAAAGTCTGTTATGTCTGATTCCTTTCTCGATCGAGCTATGTCTTTCCGTTGCTTTGAGTGGAGGAATCATGGTTGATGTTTTCCCCATGAGTATGGGTTGTTGCTGATTTGTTTTGGCCATGTTAGCACCAAGAACAGCTCTGGGTTTGTCTTTCTCGGTTTGAGCTAGGTATCACCATTTTGGCTACAGTGATGTTTCCCCTTTTTATTCCCCAGGGATGAGAATTGCTCGATTTTGCTGTGTGTATACAGTGGTTGGTATTTTGACAGTTTTGGATTGGGAATGAAGGTTTGTTCTGCTTGATAAACCTAGTGTGTTTGGGAGCCTCATAGACAGAGCTAGAGTTTTGGCTTTCTTCTCTACATCCCCTGAATAGCACTAGAAGGGAATTCAAGGCCTGAGGGACTATGCAACAGAGAAGGGACCGATTCCTTGTGTTGGGTGTGTGTGGGTGTCCTAAAAGTCAAGCAAGTTCTTGTGCAAGTGTCCTTAGCTCTTAAGTGAGCCCACCAGCTTAGCAGTTAACTTTTCCCAGCTCCCTGATAGCTTGATGAACCCAACTGTTTTGGCTTGGATGAATTTTGTGGTATCCTTGGATATGTATGACACTGATTAGTTTCCTTATTCATTGTGGAAATCATGCCCGGCTCGGGGGTGGTAGTGTTGCTGAGAGCACACTGGCCTATGGTTAGGTGTAATGTTGCAGTGACATAGCTCGTTGCGGGACGAATTTGTTCATAAGATAAGTATTCTTGACTATTTCATCTCTACAAATTGTATTTGTTGTTTAATGAAAATGATGAACATGCTAAATTCTTGAATGTATGGTTTCTCTTCCACTGTATGGTAATAATGTATGCATGTTTTAGTTCAAAGCATTCAGTTTTTATGTGTATGTTCATGGGGCTAGTTGCCCAGGTAGATAATGTTATGGTAGCGCCCTCTTCGCCGATTGGAGGGTTGAGGACATTACAAGGAGCTTCAATTTATGGGTATGAAGCCCTAGAATACCTATTCCTTTTTTCTGGAACAAATGTTGGCTATGTTAGGCAAATGATTACATTACACTTTCTAACCCTTTGTTTTTGTCTTCTGTTTAAATATTCTAGGGTTTACATTTTAAATAATAACCCTAGGCTGCAATTTATTTCCTATGCTAGATTTATCCAAGGTTTATTCATTTAGTTTACTTCTGTAATTATAATTCATGCATAAGTATTCATCAAGGGATTTATACCCTATTTTTACTTATGCATTATTCTTACTATTAATCTGTGTTTCCTATAAACTAGGTTTTATTTCAGAACTATTACCTAGCTCTACTTTTGCCTATATACTCTACTAATAGATTTCATTTGTAAGTAGAGTCATGCTCGATTAAATACTAGTCGAGATCTATGCTTGATTTAAGACCTAGAATTAATTTAGCATCATCTAATTATAATAACAAAATCCTAATCAATATACTACTAGTATATAACCAGTCAACTATTCGTAAATATGTAAATATACTAATACATAAATATATATATAAGTATATAACATTATATTTATGAAATGGAATTATAAATCTAATCTACAACATAATAGTTACATCTAAGCACAAATTATAAATATCCCACACTAAATCGAAGATAGAAACCAACGAAGATCTTTACCAGGTCTGCATAAAGAATTATCATTATAAACCTTCTAACATTCAAGTAATCGAGACCCTTCAATGGTCCACATTTTTTATAAACACGATACCATCTATATCTACTAAATATATACAAGAGCATTATTAAAAATAATATAAATCCATGGCATTAACTAACAAATCAAACTATCTAAGTATTAAAAATCCCTACATAATTCATTTACGGCCATCAATTAAAATACAACCATAAGATCGTTACTCCAATAATTTAAAACCCTTAGATACATAAAGGTCATAGTATCGACCCTGGTGGGCATCCAAGCCAAATCACAGGCCATAATAAAAACCACAACAATAATACACAGAAATCATATAATAACCAAGCCTTTGCACCAAGGTCAGAGGAACGAATCCTGTAGACAAACATTGTAATTTAGCAAACATAAAAACATGATTCTCAATCATAATAACGTTTATGCACAATGATCCTTTAAATAAACCCCCAATACAACAAACAACCCAAGATCGAATCCTGTGAGGTCTTTTTACTATTACATAGAACCACGCTCTACACAGTTGTATGCGAGTTGTATTCTCAAACAAATATTTCAACTCACAGGCCGTAAGACCCTTATAAAAGTTACAATGCCTATACACAGAATCTATGGCCTCAGCCTTCTCTACTAAAATAATTTACAGTTCTACAATAATACAAAACCTGTTACATAATAAACCAACAATATATAATATATATGCATTATTCATTATAAAAACCAACTGTAAGTCTACTTTCCCTTTCTCTATCATCGCCACAATGGATATTCCCGATGCCATGTAAGGCATGGTCCTAAAGCCATTTCACTGATAGGGTAGTCGTTGTCCTAAGTATTATAATCACCGAAGGCAAATGCCACATAAATAATAACCCCATATTGAAACACAGCATTATATTAAACCCAACACCTATAACAAATGAAAAATACACAAAGTCCAATTTTTAGTAACCATTGCAATCATAAACGCAGAATGTATTCACAACTAGGGGTCTTAATACATTAATATAATTTACACAGTCAAATTCTTACGGCCTTGAACCATTGCAAGCAATGGTGCTTCTATGGCCTGTTATACATCTTCAAACAATAAACAAAATTATACATAGAGCCTTCCAAGGCACCAAGTTTCACCTCATGGCTAAATAACATAAATAATTATGAAAACCAAGTATTTATAAGATCTGGCCCGAATGATTTCAAAACCCCAGTTTAAAACCTAATTCTATCGCTGCACAAAATCAGAATTATTCCAGACTCAAGAAAAACCCCCAGCCTTGACGAAATCAAACTCAGTCTTTAGAATGAAGCCGACAGGTGACAAGTGAAAGCTTGTTAGCAGGCTTACCATAAGGTATTGCTTTTCCAGAGTTTATAGATAGGTTTTGTTTCTAGATTACATGTTATTTCCAAAGCATTTTTTTTCATATTTCTTTTAATTTTGAGTTTGGTTTTGGGGTATTAGAGTCATGAGCATATTTTTTATTTTGATTCCATGTCATTTATTTTTTAATTTACTTTATTTTGTTAGTTTTATAGTTTTAATGGGCTTATTAGGTGTATATTTTTCTAAGAAGTCAAAAAAAAATATCATCAGGTTTGATCTAAGTTCAATCATATTACCTAACCCTTTGTTTTGGAGCCATGTGTCAAAAATATTTGTCACGCAAATTCCTATAGCGCAAAAGGGAGGGTCCGTGAACTAAAGTGCTACAAGAAAATTGAGGCACTTAAAAAATTATAATATTAGCTCATTGGTTGTTCAAAATCACAAATGGTGGAGTTTTATATCTGTAAAGACGAGATGATACATATATATACCTTGCAATCATTATGAAAAATGCACACAATAAGGTAAGGATTATGCAGGTAAATCATAGCTATCTTGAGTCTCTAAGATTGGAAATTTATCAAGCATTAATGATAGCGCATCCACAGATTTTGTTCAAAGCTATTGGCGAATTTGACGGGCATATGAGAAAATGACAAGATTGTGGATTCACCTTTTGTTTTTCTTATTTGACAAAAAAAATTATTAAATGACCTGGGTGTAATCGTGGCTGTCAAAGATGGAACTAAGGAGGTTTGTTTGATGTGAATGAGAATAGGAGAGCATATTTTCAGCATTACAAATCATCATAGCGACAGGTTTGCAAGAAAACACAGAAAACATTAACTGAATCATGTTTTGCATTGACAGAGGGATAATTCTGATCAGGGAAATTGTGAAATTACAAGTTATGGTCCCAATGTTTCTCAGCTTCTAGTTTATTGTTGTAGTGAGATATTTTCGAGATAGTTTTAACTATTTTTTGAAAGAAATATATAGTTAAGGTTTAGTGGAGAGAGATGAAGAGGAGTGGAAAAACCAATAGAGCCGAGCCTTCTGACATAGGTTGGGCTAAAAAATTTCCTGAATGTGCAAAATTGTTTCATAAAGCATGCTAGTTTAAGTATTTTGAAAAAAATGATGGTTATCATTCTGAAGTATCATATGGGTTTTCTCAAGGGTTAGGGAAAGATATAGTTCTGTTCAATACCCTAAAAATTGAGTTATCTAGATGTTATATTTTTATCATTCAAGATAGCATTAACTTAGCATCGTTAACTGAGAGAATAACATGCACAAAAATAAACACAAGAGACAAGAGACATAAAGAATTTTCCTCGGGGAAACCATAAAGGATAAAACCCTGCAACTTCCTCAGAGATAGAATGAGCACCAATGGTAGCAGTAAAACCCAAGAATAGAAAAGATGATCTCCATAGCTTGTTCTCTCTCTCAGACTAAGAGAGCTTCTCCTCTCTCACTCATGCACCCCGGTGAGTGAGTGTGTGTGTGATAAATAGAGAGGCTCACTCTCTATTTATATTCTTCCGTTCACTTAATTTCCACTTTAACATGTTGGCCCCACTTAACAATTACTTGCTAGAGCCAAAATCTCTAGGAGAGTCTAATAACCCTAGTGCCCCACAACTGTGGGGACTTTTCCCTCCAATCAACAACGAGGGTTAACGTTGACACAATTGTGGGGACTATTTCCCTAACTTACAATGGAGGGTTATCCTCAATGACTTTACATGACTTGTTACATTATTGAATCCCCCAATCGGAACATCGTGGCATGACATGACTCAATTACATTATAGATACTTCCTGAAATAAACATCGGGGTACAATACATAAGATATACAGGTGAATACATTCCGGTGTTGCAAATACATCAACACTAGAGAGTTGATAGCAGAAGCAACAAATATTGCTGATGAGGGTGGATTTTGGTTTAAACATTAGAGGAAATTTGGGGTCTAAAATGGGCATTATAAGAAAACATGCCAAAATAAGTTTTTGTGAGTTGGAATTCAAGAACTAATAGAATTTCGATAAAATAAGTCAACCATAATGGTTGAATTGACATATTTGTCATTAAAAAAAACTACTTTTTTTGTTCGTATTTTCGACATATCTCATTGTGTTTTTACTCAAATTTCGATCGGGAGAGCTCGTTGGATGTGGAATTTGATTCCGCATCCAACGAGTACCCACACTGCATACTTTTCATGGACCTCTCTACCCCAAAAACAAGAAATACCTGGAAAAAATGTGATGATGACATCATCATCACATTTTTTTAGGTATTTCTTATTTTTGGGGTAGCGAGGTGCATCAAAAGTATGTAGTGTGGGTACTCGTTGGATGCAAAATCAAATTCCGCATCCAACGAGCTCTCCCGATCGAAATTTGAGTAAAAAAACAGGGATATATGTCGAAAATACGAACACAAAAAGTAGTTTTTTTTCTTCCTCCAAAATTAATCAATATTATTTTATTATTTTAACTATTATTTTATTATTTTAACTATTATTTTATTATTTTAACTATTATTTTATTATTTTCCTTAGGAGTCCCATTTTAGACCCCAAAATTCATCTAATGAAAGTACCATTTACCTTCAATTCAAAGGATTTATTGTTGCCTGAAGTTGTAGTAGACTGGAGCAAGGGTGTGCATGTACAGAATTTTAAACCTAAGTAGAGGGAGCCTATTAATATTTTATAGAGTTATATAACTTGTGAAGGTATATTTTCTTCTCTCTTTAAGTATCATATCAGGTCTTTACAACACCTAAACCAAGAATTGAAGATTCTTCTCCTTTTCTTCTTCCTAAAGATTCTGGAGAAAATGTCAAGTAGGGTAAAGGGACATCAAGATCATACTAAGAAACCAATTTTCCATCATGGACTGATAAAACTAATCATTTGTAATCTACTTCAAAAAAAAGGAAAAACTTGTGATTAATTTTTGTTTCGGTAAGGGTTTCAGAGTGAAAAATAAGATTAGTTAAAAAAGAGATAGATGAATAACATTCACATCTTGGTTAAAATATTGAAGAAGGAAGACATTATTGAGTTAGTGAAAGATAATCCTTAAGTGGAATCTTTAGCTCAGAAGCTTGAAGAACTTGTAGGTGGAGAGTAGAGACAAATTGATGAAGATAACCAAATATAAATTTCTGAAGATGTGGAAGAAGTCTAGGCATCAGTTTTAGAACATGAAGAAGAAAACAAATTAATTGATCTTGATCAGGATGTCAATGATATCCAAGAAAACATGGCAGATGCTTCTGTTCCAGCTAAGATTGAAGTGGAGAAGACACAAAATCCCAGTAAAAAAGCTAAAGGAAAGTCAATGGTTGAATTAAAAAGTGAAGGTGTACTAATTTCCAGTATAAAGTTTTGTGGCGGGTCTTATGCAATGATAGGTGAGTCAAATTGAAGACCTAAAACAAGACCAAAGAATAAGTTAAGACTGATATGAAAAAGATTTTGAATCCAAAGTTGGCTAAGGAGAATATTACTATGATAGATTCATAAGACTCCTCATCTCAAGAAGATTTAAAAGAACATGAATACCTGAATTCTAAGCAGGTAGATAACAATAAAGAAGATTCTGTGATTGAGAAGCCTTCTCTAGTGAAAGACACAGTTATAGAATAGTCCAAAGGTTTCAGTTTTAAGGGAGATAAATCTCAAAAGGTTCCTGTAACAAAAACATAGTAGCATGAAGAAGATGATGAGGCAATTTTCAGGAAATTAAATATCCCTTGCTTATTTGAGGAAGCTTCTTAATTCCAAAAAGGAAATTTCATAGACTCAGAGAATGAAAATCTTCAGAAGACAGTTAAATAGTACAAGTATCAAATTGATTTTCTGAATGAAACGAATGAAGGTTTGGTCATGGAAAACATGAGGTTAAGAGAATATCTTGAATATATTAACACCCATTATCAGGAGTTCATTGTGGTTTCAAAGGAAGCATTAAAAATGAAGAGGCATACACAAAGAAAATTTGAAGAGTTAAATCAGAAAATTCAAGATTTAACTCAACAGAATCAAGAACTGTCAAACAGGGTTGAAGACTTGGAAGATGAGAAACAAAGAACCAGAAGAAAATCACAAGCTCTAGAAGGGATAACACTTCTGGCTGAAGCAGCCAAAAATATTTAAAAGATCATTTCTAATAGGTCTCATATAGTTAATTTTTGTAAAAGATTAATAGTATGTTTTGTAAAACAATCATTTTGTAGTAGTTTTGAGAGCTATACCTAGAAGTTAGTTATGTAGTTAAGTAGTTTTTTTTACAGTTTTGAAGACTTGACCTAAAGTTAGTTAGGAAACTAAGAAACTAGTTTTTGGGATGGAGGAATGATAAAAGAAAGGAATTAGATGGTAGGGGGTTCACGTTTTTTGCAAGGGGAGGCTCAAACGCTACTATTTCAAGCTAATATCCAAACACTCATGTAATTTTCCAGATTGATTATGATATATATCACTAATAAGCCCATATTATTTTCATTGTTGGTTTCATTTATGATTTGTTAAATCACTCAATATGCAATTTCGTTTCTTGTATAATGTCTTATTCATGAAATGCTTGTAGGTTGTGCATGAAACTCAGTCACTTTTCTTTGTTCTTTCTGATTTATTTGTTATATATGGTTCATCTCAATCTCTGATCTTTATATGATTTAGTTCCTTTTTTAGCTTGTTTTATGTTACCCTCTTGTTTATGAAAATTTCAAAAAAAAAACAATACAAAAAGACAGTTTTACCTTGTTTTACTTTAGAGATTGTCTTGGCTTGTTCTTCTTGTAGCCTAGAACAATTTCTGGCACTAACATATTTGGCATTGTTGCCGGGGACAAAGCTGAAGCATACATTCCCTAGGTTTTTATTATTCAAATGGTTTTGAGAGGTGGACAAAACCAGAAAATTATTTAGACTACTTTCCACCAGATAGTTTTCACAGTGGCTACTAGGAAGGTTGGGACAAGAAGGAGGCCTACTTCACCATTACACCTGGGTGTCTCAGACCCAAAGCAAATATTGAAAGAAGCTAGGAAAATTAAGAAATGATAGTCATCCCCAACTTTATGTGGTCCTAATTAATTTGACCTACTGTCACCCTTCTCATTTTCCAAAGAAGAAAAATAAGATTCATCCTGGTTAACATCGTCTATACCTGTTAGCAGTTTTCAAATATTTACTGATCCTCAATCCTTTAAAAAGGAAAAAAATCAATCTCCTGGAAAAATCCCATTGTTCCAGTTCAAAACTAGCAAAGGTCTTTTTCAGCTAAGCACCAGACTACTAAAAAAATCTTTGCCTTTATCAAGCCCTAGTAGCTTCACAATGGCATCTCAACAACATCCATTAGATATGATGGATAGGATGGTGGCAGCTAGGTATTCTCCACTAGTCCTTCCTCAGCCCTAAAATGCTCTCCTTGGAGGAGATTATCAAGAGTACTTGCCTAGGTTCAATGGGAAAGATGAGATAGCAACTGAGGAACATTGGGATGCATTTCTCAGTTATGCAGATAACCAAAACATTAAAGCAAAATATGTATGGATGAGAATGCTTGTGTGGATCCTGGATGGAGAGGTTAGGAAGTGGTTCAGAGAGTTACCGGCAAATTCAATTACCTTGATAGAGGAACTTCAGGATGTTTTCATGAGGCAATGGGGTGATACCAAGGATCATACATACTATATTATAGAATTTCGAGCCCTAAGGAGGAAAAAGGATGAGACCATAGAAGACTTTTCTAAAATATTTAACAAGATGTATGGTAGAATTCCGGCAGAAATCCACGGGGACTTCACTTAGTGAAACTCTCACATAGCACGTACGATCAAGGGGTATTAAAGAATACCCTTAATTTCAAGAGGTATTGACCCAAAATATTTTTTTGAAACCCCCTCCCAATACTTAAAACCTTCTGCCCACCCCTTTTTATACCTCATCCTTATAAACCACCCTACCCACCCCCACCTTAAACCCCTCACCCCCCCAATACTTGCAATATATTGGTTCGATTTTTGATAATTTTAAAACCCACAATGTGAACTAACGTGATAGGATATTGGCCAACAAGTCAAGCCCCCATTCAGAAATCAAACCCTATGAAACTTATGTAAAAATTACCTATGCAAATTCTTTTGATCATGAATTTTCTTTACACCTGAGAGAAATAAGACCAGTCAGTCTATTCAACATGCAAAAAGCAACATTAGAGGTAGAATTCAATATTCTAGCTTCTAATAGATTGAAAATGAATTCAGATCAGCTATGACATAAAAGGTAAAAAGGAGGCTGCTCCAGTAGTTTCAACATCACAACCAATTGATAGTAAAATTAATGAAATGGAAAATTAGTAAAAATTCTGAAATCAAAATTAACCAAATTGGAATTGGAAAAGAATACAAACAGGGCTGATCAAGAAGGGGAAAGAAACCCTAATAATCCTAATCAGTTTAGACACCAGTTTACACCTAGGTTTATTCCCAGAGAAAAAAGGAATAATGATATACAAAGGGAGAGAAGAGAAGCTGAAGATCAAAAGGTGCCATGACAACTCCAAAACAATGTCATTAATGAAGGAGAAGCAGAGGAGGATGAGCAGTTTGAAGACACAAATCAAGACATAAATCATTTTGGGGATCTGTTGACAGATGGTTTTTTAAATGAAGAATATTATTTAAATTCTGAATATTATGATGCAAATATTTTTAAGACAGAAAATGATTTAGGTTTTGATATAACAACAGAAATATTCCAGCCTGAACCCAAAAGGACTATTGGTTTAAGGTCAGGACCAAAGCAGGTTGCACAAAACCCTAGAAACAAAGTAGTTCTTCCTCCTAAGCAATTAGACAGTCAAACACATGAAAAGGAGCATGGTCAGGTTCATCTAGAAAAGGTTATTGAAGTTGAAGTAAATAAGAATCAGCAAAATTTTAATTTCAAAAATGAGTTGTGCAAAATTAAAATTTCAATGCCATTTACTGAGCTGCTAAAAAATCCTGGTTATAAGAATTAAGTTTTGAAAATGATGGGTTCAAGAACTAATCAAATACCGTCAGATACAGTAAACCTACAAGATTAACATCCTAGAATTTTCATTGGTTCTACATTAGTTGATAAAACTAAAAAGGATTGAAGTTCATCTCTACCTTTCTATATAACATTGATTGTTCATGATCAGATGGTTTACAATTGTTTACTTGATTCTGGGGCTGCGCACAATTTGATACCTAAGGAAGTTATGGAGGCTTTAGGGTTAAGTATCACAAAACCCTATTAGGATTTATATGCTTTTGATTCTAGGGCCATTAAATGTTTGGGGGTGATTAAAGATATGGTGGTAAATTTAACACAATTACCCATGAAAAGTGTCATCATGGATGTGGTGGTGACAGATATTGCTCCTAAATTTGGAATGTTACTTTCTAGGTCTTGGGATAAGAAGGTAGGGGGTACCTTGCAGATGGATTTGTCATATGCAACAATTCTTATTTTTGGAGGTGAAAATAGGAGGTTGTATAGAGAATTGCAATTTGCTTATATTGTTACTGATGATAGGAATCCAACAAATCATCCTTTATATGCTGTAGAAAATGACTTGGATTCTTGCATGTTACACTTCAATGATGACAATACAGCTGGTATGTTACAGGTGGAGAAGGAAAAACTGGTCAATTGTTCTGTAGAACAAAAAGATGAGTTGTGGAAAATGTATTTTGATAGCTCCTCATCCAAGAAGGGAGCAGGAGTAGGTATTATGTTGATTTCTCCTGGTGGTGAATCAGTAAGTTTGATGTATAAGTTGGAGTTTATTACTACATGTTGGCCCGGGAAAGGGGCACAAAAAGGAATTTCACACATGAAACCAAGGAAAATGCATCACGTGTGCAATAGAAGCAAAGGAATATCACAAAAGGAGAAAAGGGCCCACTCAGGAAAAATAGAGAGGTGCACGGAAAAGGAAAGGCAAGCGCAGAAGTGCATAAGGGGGAAACAGCCTGAAAGCAACAGGGCGGTTGTGGGTGCGGAAGTATGCTTAAGTCAGCGAATACCACACGAGTGGAAGGATGTTGTAAGTAAGGCCATTGGTACCTCATGTAGAGTCATGATCACCCCAGCTGTAGCCTGGGGGGAGGCTGATGGTGACAGTTAACAGACTACCTGTAACCAATCAAAGGTTGCTTTTTGTTAGTCATGTAAAATGATATAAATAGGAGAGATGTAATAGTTAGAAGGATGATTTTTGTTAGTCGTAATTACGAAATGGGTTTAATAAATGAGAGATGTATACAGTTGCAAAGAACATATCTAAGAGGAAGGTAATTAGAATAGTGAAAGGAGAAAGCTCTGCTAGAGCGGTGCAGATGGTAGGAGAGTCGATCCACGCTGTGTGCGGATCTGTAGGTAGTAGTAGTAGATTAGGAGAAATAAGACAAAGAGCATGAGAACTATGATTTTGAACTTAAAGACATATCTCAAGATCAGTATCCATCCCACAGACTGCAAGGTTCTATATCCTTTCTCATGCCAGATGAAGAGCACCTTGGTGATTTTTCCCAGATGGGTTTCCATGTTAATTCTTATGTCTAAATGAATGATTGATGTGGTGAATGTTTATGCGATTGATTACTAGTTGCTTTTCGTATAATATTAATTATGATTAAGTTTTTGTTAGTTTCTTGCAATTGGTAAATGGATAAACGGAATGCCTCACTGAATTGAAACTATATAAGTGTCACTACTACATTTTTATCCAAAATCCAACAGAAAAATCTGACGGCGCGTGGATTTCTCTTTTTAAACTTACCAAAAATCACAATGATACTTTTTTTTTTGTAAATGTGGCCACAAGCGTCGGTAAAGTGACGCCTATTCTCATAACTGTCGGTTAAGAGACGACGCGTTGTTAAGCGTCGCTTAAGCGACGAATTAAGTGATGGAAACTTCCCAAAATAGCCAATTTTTTTATTATACATCCATTTTAGTCGTCGCTTAAGCGACAGAAACTTCCTAAAATAGTCATTTTTTTATTATACATCTATTTTAGTACCGAAATAGGGAGGGAATTTATGTGTCGGCGCTACTAAAACAAGGTTTTTATGAATTGAAAGTAGCGGAGACAGCTAAACACAGTAGGAGCACAGGCCATAGAGACATGGATGGCACAGTAGCAAAGTGGTTAACCCCATTTGGAACCACCAGCAAAGGCAATGGAAACTAAGGCAGAGGAGGAATCGACAGAGCTAGTAGTGTGCCAAAGTTCTGAGTTCCCTTAAGCAAGCACCTAAAGTTTTCTGCATATCTCTCCAAACTGAGAATAGGGCCTCTTACCTGGCACTTCGTGTATCAATCTGCCTCCCTCTTCTGCAATTTCATTGAATCACCCACGCCTCCAAATCAATTCATCAGATTGTGAAGGATGGTGTCACTCTCAACTGACCGAATTGCAGTAGAAGCTTAGGTCATACTTCAAAGGAAGGATTGGAGTGCTCGTTTTAAATTGTTTTAAATTGAAGATGCAACTGACGTTAAGTGCTTATGAGAAATCATGGCGCAGTAGCAAAGTGGTTAACCCCGTTTGGAACCACCAGCAAAGGCAATGGAAACTAAGGCAGAGGAGGAATCGGCAGAGCTACCAGCGTGCCAAAGTTCTGAGTTCCCTTAAGCAAGCACCTAAATTTTTTAGGTAAAAGTGAAATTGATGAAGAATTAGACACTATCCGATGAAGTTATAGGATCCTTTTGCAGTTTTACAGTTTTTGCAAGGTTTTAGGGCAGGTTTTTTTGAGGTTTTTGTGAAGATGGCAGCTTCATGCTTTTCAATGGTGACTACCCAAGTGTTGCCTTCATTAGAAGCAAGAGCAGTAACAGCTTAGGAGGAGGTTCAGCATGTCTGAAGGCTCCTTGTTCAAGGCTTCCTATGATGGCCTTGCCAACGACTGCCCCTTGTCATTCAAGGATATCCCATTAACGGTTGCCCATGAGACAATTATCTTCTGTTGTAAATGTCTGTCATCTCATGCTTAATTGATTCTAGAGCTTTGTACATGTAGGCTGAAAATATTTTTTGTTCCAGGGATGTATTGTGGGCATTTCTTTTTATATTTTCAGTATATTCTTACATGGAACACTTAAAATGCCTAATGGGTGCAGGTAATTTATGATAGGTCCACCGGGCGAAGCAGAGGATTTGTATTTGTTACAATGAGCACCATTGAAGAGACTGAAGCAGCTTTTAAAAAGTTTGTTGGCTTTGTAAGTGAGGGAATGTATTCATTCCTGGAGTTGTTTACTTGTCTCATATTTCATACAGGGATCAATTTAAGCATTGTTTTCTAAATCTTATATTTTCAAGCAATTGATATGAATCCTTAAATAGTGTTCTAGAAAATTTTATATTCTTATTGTCTTAGATTGGAAGAAAAGAAACTTAATCAGATTGATAACGATGTGAGCAAACGTGTTCTTAAGCACCATAAGTAAAAGCAAGAAAATAAGGTCTGGAGCTTCTTGTGTCGGTTGGTCCATTGTTAGCAGTTTTGTGACTAGACTGGGTTGGTTGGCCTTATATCAATGCAAAAAAGAGGTGGGTGCAATCTGAAGGTCAACTTTCCAGAGATTCCTAGAGTACCAGATGGGTTTCCTAGATCACCAACTGGAGAGATGCCCGCAAGGTCACCTAGTTTTGGTGGCTATGTTGACAGTCCACACAAGGTGTATGTTGGTAATCTTTCATGGAGTGTAACCTCAGAATATCTTAAAGGGGAATTCAACACAAAAGGGAATGTGTTGGGTGCAAAAATTATACAGGATTGTGAAACAGGAAGATCGTGAGGGTTTGGATTTGTTTCTTACTCGTCAGAAGCTGAAGTAGAGGATGCATATTTTGTTGACTAAAAGGGATCAGTCATACGATTTGCAGACAAGGAGACCTGCCCAACTTGTAAACAAGGAGACCGATTACACCCCACTTTCCAATGATAAGAGGGATAACAAATTTTGGACGTGAGCCAGCTACAAAAATGGTAAGCCAAAACCTTGTTTGGTTCAGAAACCCTGATAGGGATTTTGATTTAAGATTGCATATTTTGTTGACTAAAAGGGATCCAACACAAATCATTGAAAAACATGCACAAATAGCTTGGGATTAAACTAGGAAACTATAAACAATGTCATTGATAGCACTATTGTTAGACCAATTTTATGGGTTACAAGCCTTGCTGTTAGTGCTCAGCTATAGACAGACCAGCAGAACACACAATTTACTATAATATTTTTCATTTTCCTTATTTGCTAAAATGTTCTTTATGTTCACCAAATTTTATAAAAGCCTCTATAGAACATTCATACTTGTGGACCATTTTCCTTGGGGCATATGACTGATCAGCTGTATTCATAGCTTGCCAATGAACTTATCATCTCCATGCGTTGTGATGCAATGTTAATCATTTGATCCAAAAAGTCATCTCTGTTATCATCAGATGCTACAAATTATATTATAGGCAGTGAGAAGAAACATTTGAAACCTCGATCACATCAACAGAGTCCTCAAAGCTTTTGTTGCAGATCTCTTAAAGGGAAGAAACACTTCTTTCCTATGTATGACTAAAGAGATCAATTAGCTTGCTCAAATTACTGTTTATCAACCGAAGCTTGTTCAGAAAGTAAATTATAGTCTTACTATTGTTAAATTCAACATGAGATGTCATTTTTAGGAACCAAACCCTTCTTTAGCATCTTATTGATGAGTAATTCTACTTCAAAGTTCTTATTTTCCTTGAAAAGCTCTCTGATTAAGGCCGTATATGTTTTAACATTTGGTTCAAAACCATTTTCCTCCATTGCTTTTAGTTGCTTAAGGCATCTTTCAGTTTCTCCGTCCTCAAGAAGGCCATCAATTAGCATTGTCCACATCCCTTCATGGTCAGTATCCAAATTAAAAGAGGAGCCATCATCATCCACCGCCACCATTGTGCCAAGAATTAGCTTGATAATATCCTCCAGAGAATGGCTAGGGTTGAGAAATCTTGGTTGAACTATCTCGGAGGGAAAGAAGTTGGGGAACCCTGTATTGTACCTCCCATGACATACAAGGCCAATGAATCCCTTTGAGTGGGAAGAAACTCTGTGACGGGCACCTGTCAGCAAGCCCTGTGCTGAGAGAGACAATAGGTGGAAGTCCTTCTATGTAGTGTAGAGTAGTAGAATGAGGTTGCCTCATGGTATCTTGTGTAGGGTGTGTTGTTTCACTAAGTTTGTGCCCGAGCCTCAGGCCCTACACTATTGTGGATGACTCTATTCATCTTTTCTATCTATTGCCAATGTATTCTCTGCAGATGTTATTTGTTTTATTTTCTGTCCATCATCTATGGACATCTATTGTGGATGCCTTTGTCCATATTTTATATCTATTGTTGACGTATTCTCTGCAGATGTCTGTTGCATGTTAACAACAGTTCTTTCCCATCTCTTTCCCATCCTCTTTTTTGATTGTTTCCACTTTTTATTCTTCGCAACCGTTCTCTCTCCAGAGGGTTGGTCAGATTCTCTTTCCCTTTTTATTCCAGAAAGAACCTCGACATGTGTGCTATTTGTGACAGCTCCAACGAGGATGCTTGTAGGATTTAGAAAGGCACCTTGGGAACAATACTGTGTTTGGATGGCTGACAGTGCTGTTCAGGCAGCCTTAATTTCTGCTGTCTTTTTATTTTTGGCAGGACCACCTACATAGAAAATCCCTGCAATCTCGACAGTAGAAATAAATATGGAAGTATGTCCCTCCCCTGCCTTTTCACAGCAATAAGAAGGAATTGGCAAGTTCAGCTTTTGTGCATACTCCTGAAGTAGGTTTTTACAAAGTCCTGACTCAAACACTGGGTTAGGGATGTCTCCTGCTCCATTAGCTGCCTTTCCCAATTCCTGAAGAGCAACTTGAGCTACTGCATGCTCTGCAGTTTTGCGCTTACGAAAAGCTGTTGGAGAATCATATCTTACTCTATTGGTTGCTTCTGCTCTCCCTATAGATTTTATTTTATGACTGAAGCTTCTGAGTTCTAGCATAGGCTGCCTCTTATTTTGAATTCCTTCAACGCCATCAAGAATGGTCTCCTTGGAAAATTTGCATAGTTAGAAACAATTATGGGTGTAGACAAGTGATTTTCCAAGAAGTGTGGGTGAATATAGTAATTTGGTAATTTACCAAAACATGGGGGGCTTTCCCATGGCCATTTACGACCTCAGGTTGATAATTCTAATTAATTGAAGGGCACTATTTTTGAGATATTTCTAGCTTTGGTGATACATTAACCGGGATGCTCCTGAAGCAGAAATGAAAGATCTTTTTCACTCTGGAGATCATTTGAGGTGATGAGTTTGTAAGATGCATCCCAGCTTCTACTAATAACTGTGGAGCAACCAACATGTTTTTTTTTTAAATATCCTTGTGGACTTTCAACCAGCATGTTTTTTTTTTGAAATATCTTTGTGGACTTTCGGTATAACAGAGCAGGGCTTGCTTTGCTTTACTCTTCTTCTTTGTCATTTTATTTGTTTAACCTGCAATTAACAGGTTCTTGAATTGTATGAATACCAGCCTCCAGGGCATTTAGGAGTAGATATTACTTTTGTAAGGCTTTATCATGTGCTGTAGCATTTTATCTGAATGAGGCATATGCTACCAGGGGAAGATTTCGATTAGATACAAATTTATAGCTTGCATGGCAGCATGTCAGATTCAAACACTTTAATTTGTGATCACTTAATGTGCGAAACCTTGTTGTTTGTTTTCAATTACTTTGTTTAGAATTTTTAAGAAAATGAGCTTGATTGGCTGTGTTCCCATTGTCTTAATTTGTGCTTTGCACCATTTGTAGAGCATCCTGCCATGCTAGGGCAACTTACCCCTCTATAATTGGTTGGGTCTTTTCATATGATAAGGGTTTAAAAAGGAGACTATGCAGCCACAATCTTTCTTGGTAGAAGGCACATGGAAGATGTAAAGGGATTTTCATTATAGTTATTCATCTTTTCTTCGGGGTCATTGTAGACGAGCACCAACAGCCAGTATTTCTGAAGATCTCATTGAGCAGATTTCATTATTCCTTCATCAGAGTTTCCTATTAAGCACTGTCCAGAGATATTGTTAATTGTCGTTGCCCAAGTTAAGGTAAAATGCAAGGTCTTAATGCCTTTTTTTCCTCTTGAAGTTGTTTTATGTTTGTTGAGCACATTATTGCTTTATGGTGACTAAAAGGAATGTAACACTATTCTCCAGTCTGCATTCAATCAGCTGCAGCATGAAATAGTCGCTTCCCTTTTCCCATCATATCTTGTTGGTACTAATCCTAATTGTACCATTCTCCTACATCAGCTATGGCTTGTTGATCCTGATATAGTTCTCTGGGGTATGAGGGATCTCCATGCTAAGGATCCTAGCTGCATATCAAATATTTTAGATGCATGCCAAGAGATAAAGGTAAGTGCTTGCAGTTAAACTCAATATAGCAAATTAGGCCTCCTGGGAAGTCCTGTTTCCCAATAATGACAACTTCTACTTTTCTTCACTTACTACTACTACTAAATTCTTATCAAAGATACCCAAAAAATGCATCGTTACTTCATCATAATTTTGGGTAAGTTTTGGGGTGAGAGCAAAATCATCAACAAGATGAGCATTGAGTAAATGCCTTGAATGTGCCCTTACATCTTGGTGGCCTCAACGAGATATCCTAAAGCATCTTCCATATTTACAAAACTTGGCTCAACAAAAAACTTGATGAGGCTCAAGAGTAAAAGTTCTATTTGAACTTAACAAATGCTTGGGAAAAGATTCAAAAATACACAAATTTTGAAGCAAAATAATTCCATGTCCATACAATGCAAAATATCAATATAAGTCCAAAATCATACATTCAATATGAGTCATGACTTGTCATGACTCAAGAATGGGAAACATTTGCTTTTGATGTTCCTGAGGCTTGGGCTACCTCAGCCTCAAGGAAATCAAAGTCTTCTGGTCTAACAATAGGAGCCTCAGTTTGCTCTTGTCGGACTATATTCACAGCCATGGTTTAATCTTGTCGGGTGGGACTTTAGCTAGCACCTTGTCAAAGACATTAAGCTAGGTAAGTGGTCTATAACCTCTCACTATATATATCCCAAATTTAGATAAAATGTGGTATACAAGCCCAATTTTACATCATCGGCCTTAATTTGCATGCATTTGGCAGAACAAGAGAGTGACCTGCCCAAAGGTCCTTCAATTTGATGATTTGATCACACATCTCAAGCATCCGGATGTTTCTACAATTCTGGGAAGAAGTTTACACCTCTTAAGGTTGAAGAGGGCTTATACAGTACTTTAGTGGAAAGTGTAAGAAGGTTAAATGGTAATATATAGCTATGTATGATTCCCATTGAGGACATCAATCATGCTAACTGTTATAGAATCTTAGCTATGACTAAGGAGCAAGAGAAAACTAGGGGTGGCAAGTTATATTGCTGAGGGTAGAAAAAATAGATCACTATACATGCATCTCTCTTCTATAGAGGGAATTAAATTATTGAACAGTATTCTACATTTATCATGTATACCCTCAAATAGCCTGTCAAACTTTATGGTCATTATGACCTCAAGCAAACTATTGAAAACTTCTGCATCAACCTCAGAAAAAACATAGGCACATATATTCTTAGCATCATGATGAGCAGAAAACCTTTAGCTTTGACTTGAACGCTTACCTCATTCAAACACAGCTTTTAAAAGAAGAGGTTGTACTTAGAACTCCTTCAAACCCATACTTCCGAGATTAGAGTTCCAAGACCAGGATGACCCAAATCGGGAGGTATCTCCCTTCAATTTTTTTGGGATGATTATATATTGTATTGAAATATATACATACTTGGTGATATGGATTCTATACTTTGTGCATATTATTCAGTCAATGGCAAATTTATAACATATCACATCTCATCCCATAAGTTAAGAGTTTTACTTACGAAGGGCAGGCATCAAATTTACCTACTCTGTTTGAATTTACGTCCTCTCTTTGATTCTTTAAGCTTCATAACCAAACCTAGTTTCTGTATTCAAGAAATTCTTAGAGGAGTTAAACATGGGTACAGGTTAGTATTGTGATGAACATGAATCATATTGTTAAACAATAGTGTTATTTCCTTCGCAACTAAACATGGGTATAGGTTAGTATTATGATGAACATGAATCATATTGTTAAACAATAGTGTTATTTCCTTCACAACCTTGTCTCTTATTTGTCGTGTGTGATTAATTGTGTTAGAAATTTTGACTGCTTCTACCTCCAACCTGGTTTCCATGCTCCTAATTATTCTTTATGCCCTTTGTGATTTGATTAATTTGTGTTGTCAACACTTTTCTGTGTTAGATGTTAACATGTCATTGGCTGTTACTTGTCATTGGGACATGACATCAACAACATCACATTTTGTCACCTTTGTGGACATCAATCTCTTGTAATGTTGATTTACATTCTTTTGGTTCTCATGATCTACTTTTGGAAGTTCAGGTTCTGTTGATTTATGAACAATTGTTACTTTTAAAAGTATCCTTGTATCAAGCCTGTGCAAGATGAGTTTTTTTTTGTTGTGATTTTCTATAATCAAATTGTACATGTTGTCTTGGACTTGGCATTTTTGTCACTTCTGTTGACATCAACTTCTTGCATTGTTGGGTTCTTGCAATCTACCTTTGGAAGTTAATATTCTTCATGGCCATGTCTTGTCATTTTGTGAACATTTGTTCCTTTTAAATGTATCCTTGTATCATGCCTTTGGAAGATGAGTCTTATATGGTCTTAGTGATTTGTGTAAGCTCAAAAATTCTATTGGCTACGCACTTCTGATACAGAGTAGTACAATATTTCGAATTTTCCAAACCTAGGTTCACTTAAAGCAATTTTTGCAGCTCTGCCTCTACTCTATCCAAAATGTGTCCTCTCTTGAAACTGGGATCTTTCTCAGAGACACTTTCCATAGACCCTCCTGGAGCAATGATAAAATTCAAGACAGCCATGCACTATGCCTTAAGAATAACCAACCCCTTTCCTTCACACTATGCTCTTTGTATAATGTTTGAAGCTGAGAGAGTATATCTAGAATGATCTTTTCCAGCTGTGATAGCTCCCCTGTATGGCCAAAATGAACATTATGGCGCAGAATTATGCTAAAACTTATGAAGTATTCAATTTCAAGCAACTTGTCTCTGCCGAATTCAGGACTCCATGGCAAAGCACTAGCTTCCTTAACATCAATATCTGATAGAGTGTGATCCAGCCAAGTAATCTTTGCTGTAATCTTTTTGCTTCTTAATGTGTATGGAAGTCTTCAGCACTCTATCTCTATCTAGAAAGACTTCATTTTGCATATTCATAAAGCAGTTTTCACTGCTGTTAAGCTAACATTCTATTTTTTATTTGATGTATTTCTCTGAGTAGGTTGGTATGCATACTTTTGGCTATCTTTTTTACCCTTAGCTGTAAGTACAGAGAACTCTTAGATTAATTGGACTGTATTCTTTATGAGGTGAGTTAATGATCTTGGAAAGTTCCCTTCTATCCCCAAAATGCGCAGATAGTTTTGTTGGTTGGAGCAAAGCTACAAGTTATAATAAGAGAGATGGCCTTAGAAATTCAAGAGAGGCATGTCGTAGTTGAAGGAGCTCCAATAGTGCAGCCAACAAACGAATTGTTTTGGTTTGGTCGCCCTCAACTTATCCTTTTCTTGATTCATTTCACTCTTTTCCAAGTATCAAAGTGATTTGCACACCCAAAAATCATTGACAAATTGTATTTCTGAATCCTGTTCATTGAATTTTCATGGAAATACAAATAGCTTGATGGTTCCCTTGTGTTTTGCAGAATTCTTTCCAGCTTGCTTTCTTCTTGTGGATATGGGTAAGCACCATGTTCATTCAGTAAGGAATTAATTCTTTCATGTAGAATCATTGGGTTGAATTTTGTAACAATGGTAACAAATCGGAGTGTCATGTGTCACGAATCAATTTCACTTCATACAGTTAAGTAGTTTCAAATTTCCATGTGTGCTCTATCTGTGCACCTTATTTAGATCTGACTTTATGCTTACAGTACCAGTTTGGCCTGAGATCTTGTTTTCATGAGAGATTTACTTTCATCATAATCAGAATTATTGTTGGGTGAGTATGCTGAATATCTAGACATACATAATGTTTTTCTTATTTATATTTTCTTTTGAGTATCAAAGAGCTTTATATACTAAAAAAGCTTTATCTTACCATAAATGCAGAGCACATTCCAAGTAAACTTTATCATTAAAATTGTGTTCTTACATTTTCTACTTTATAATATCATTATTTCTCTTTGGCTTAGTACTAAGCTAATACATATGCATAATGCATCTGACTACGTACATTGGGTTGCTTGTGTTTGTGTCTAGGGTTTCTCTGCAGTTTCTATGTAGCTACATCACACTTCCACTTTATGCACTTGTGACACAGGTGAGCCTTTTCTAAGTTCATTGAAAATACAATTGATTTGGGTGATTGAGAGGACCAATTGAACTTCAAAACATGTTAAATTATATTAATATAAAATGGGTGAGTTACATCGGTCAAATATGCACTTCCAGTGTAGTTACCTTGTTTACTCTGCACAGAAGATAGATTATTCAAGCCGTACACTAATATTTAAATATCTATCTAAAGTACCAGTACTTGAAAAAGTTAGAGATACGGTGTGCAGTAAGCTAAACTCTAGATCATTTGCACTTGAAATCCGGCGAGTTTTCTGGCCAAAATCCAGCGGAAATTGTTCAAGGGTAGTTTCCAGTGATTGGAATTGCATAAAGTGGGTGCCCCAAGGGTAATCGAGAGTGATGAATCCATTTCTGCAATAAAAATTTCAATTTTAACACTGAAAATTTCATTCTCAACAACAAATCGTGTTGCCGGATTCCAGCGAAACATGCCTGAAAAGGTAAAAATTGTCTAGAGATTAGCCAACTCCATAAGGTGTCACTTGAGAATTAGTTAAACTTGTAGGAGACAGATTTACTAAGGAGATAGATATAATAACTATGGAATTTTTTTGTTTTGTTTCTATAGGACAATAGACTATTACTATCCTATCTTGAGGCTTTCATGTAAGCTTTAAAGGATTGAAAATAAAAATAGAACTACTTTAAACAATTAAAAACAAAAAAAATATACGCAACTATCGATCCAGAAAACTTTGTTAATTTTGTCACTTTGTAATAAAATGTAGCAGTCTCCTCTATGCAAGAAAAACAGAGAAAGAGGCACAATGACAACGATTGTTTGTTTTTTCAATTTTATTTCTGGGTATGTTGATGGATAAAATGAAAACATCCTTTTGTAATCCAAAAAGTTTTTCTAGATTATGTAAGTGTTTTGTTGTGGTGAACTTCAGATTGTGCTCTCAAATATGATGGGATGTTCTTGTGCAGATGGGTTCTCACATGAAGAAGGCAATATTTGAAGAATAGATAGGCAATGCCTTGAACAGATGGCAGAAAAATGCTAAGAAAAAAACGAAAAAACATAGAAAGTCAGAGCATTCTTCTTCTGGAATCACAAGCAAATCAACCTTGTCTTCAGGATTTCGAAGTGGGGAATCAACTCCAATCTATGGATATTCTCCATTGCATTTGCTCAGAAGATACAAAACAGCGGGGGACATTGAAATTGCAGACATTGAAAATCAACGCATAAAAATTATTTTTTTTAAAAAAAAATTGCCTGTCGTCGCTTAAGCGACGGTTAAAACTGTCGATTTACCGACGCTTACAGTTTATTGCCATCGCTTAGCTGATGGAATGTAGATTTTTTTTTTTTTAAAAATTGACTACCATCACTTATCCGACGGACATTCTGTCGCTTAACCGACGGCATGAAGGTTATTTTCTTAAAAAATTTCACTACCATCGAAGAAAGGCTATCGCTTAACTGACGCTTTACATTTAACCGATGGTAAACTGAGGTGTCGCTTAACCGACGGTTTTGAACGATGTCAGATAACCGACAACAAGTTTTCAACGCTTAAAAAAAAATCATAGTGTCGTACATGCGACAGGGAAGTGTCGAAAATCCGACAATACTGCCGTCGGATTTTTGGTCGAAATGTAGTAGTGTGTATACCATTCTATGTAATTCCTGTTATGGATCCCGACTTAATTCATAAGATCCAATTGATGCAATTTGGATGAGATGCATGAGTTGCACCATCTGCAAGGTGGGAAGGAAAGTTAGGTCGCACGCGATGACATACTGTTGTGCTCTTTCACGCAGTTGCGACTCCTCCGTCCAATCACCCTACTGCCTTTGTTGAGCTCCTTGGTTGCGATCCAAGGGACTATAATTCAACAAAAATCACAGAAACATGGTTCTAGTGGTTACCCATCTATGAGATATCTCAGGTGATACTGCACCTGCTTCGCAGGTGTTGCCGATGGGGCTTGCTTTATCGGGCTGGTATCTCGAGTAGTTGTTGGATCGACGGGCTATGCAAAACCTAGGTTGTGCAAGAGGGGAAAAGTGGCCAACACTACAAACAATACAAAATAATATAAGGCATTTATATTGGGATTAAACAATGCAAAATACATGGGCATTCAACAAATTTCTGTCTATGGCGACTCCGAATTAGTTGTCCAACACGTAAGGGACAATTATAAAGTAAAGAAGGATTTGTTTAAAGTGTATAGGAATCAGGTTTGGGACATGATAGATAATTTATTTATTGTATTTAACATTTCCTATATTCCCAGAGATCATAACCAGACTACTGATTCACTTTCTCTAGCAGCCACTCATTTCAAGATTCCAAAAACAACTCATTTAAAGTATCCTATAGAAGTCAGGTATAGACCTTCAGTTCCTGATAATATCAAACAATGGATGTTTTTTGAAGATTTTTGGAGATTAAGAGATTTTTAGAATTGACTAGTGAATTTTCTAACTCTTTAATTGATCAATATAGGATAATGGAACTGAAAATGCGGAGGAGTATGCTAAAAATGAAATTGCTGGTCATAAAATTATTGAGTTGAAAGGTAATTTTATTCCCAAGGGTTTACTTCCCCTTGAGAGAATTTTTTTAAAAGATGACACTCCATTAAAACCAACTATGCAGTCCTCAGAAGAGAATGTAATGGACTGTAATATTGGTACAAAGGAGTAGCCCATGATAGTGAAGATTTCCAAAGCACTTTCAGTGGAGCAAAGAGAAAGATACATTAAACTGTTGAAATAATATGTTGATATTTTTGCTTGGTCATACGAAGATTTAAAAAGTTATGACACTATTATTATTCAACATAAAGTGCCTCTAAAACCTAATGTAAAACCATTCAGATAGAAACTAAGAAGAATCAATCCTGCATTATTTCCTGTCATAGAAAAAGAGGTTAAAACGTTATTGGATGCAAATATTATTGTTCCTCTTAGATACTCATCATGGGTAGAAAAATTAGTTCACGTTAGAAAGAAGAATGGAGATATAAGGTTGTATGTAGACTTCTGTAATTTGAATAGGTCCTCACTGAAAGATAATTACCCATTACCAAAAATTGAGCAAATCGTGTAGAAGGTAGTGGGTGCTCAAAGGATTTCAATGGTTGGATGGATTTTCCAGATATAACCAGATTACAATGCATCCAGATGACTGAGAAAAGACATCCTTCGCTACCCCTTGGGGTACCTTCATGTATGACAAAATGCCATTCAGATTGATGAATGTTGGAGCCACCTTTCAAAGGGCTATGGATATAGACTTTGTCAGGGAGAAGGAGAAGCTTGTTATAATCTACATGGATGATATTACAGTATTCTCGTAGTCTGATGAAGAACATCTTATTAATTCTTGCACATGATCTAGGAACTAGGAATCAAAATAATCAAAGAATAATTAACAAATACTCATGAATTGGAAAAAATTGGAATCAAAATAGGTTTCCTCTCTGTATATTTTATAAACAATAAAGGGTTACAATTTCCATGCTGAGCAATGGCTTAAATCCATGAAGAATTCGAATACCTAAGGGACAATTCGAATTCAATGAGTGAGTCTAGCTTAACTGACTCTTTGCCATGCAATCTCACTTAGTTAACCACTTGACCAAAACCCTAATTGACTCACTAAACCCTAACTAAAGTCAGAGTGCAATAAATGACTGAATCTCAACTGAAGGAGATCAAACACATGTCATAGCAAACCAACCATCAAGTGCTAGTACTGCATGACTCCAATGAACCCTGCTGAGGTTAACTAAAGCTGAACTGACCATCAGAAGTTGGTGGAGGTGCCTTGTTGACTCCAGATCATTAAATAATAATAAGTAATCATTAAATAATCATTAAATAATATATTTAATGAGAGGAGGCACCCTAACTGACTGGTTGAACTGATTGTAACCACCAGTTAGCAATTAGGTGCATTAATATCACTCAGATCACCCCCGGAGTGCTCCAGTTAGCCTCCTTGACTGTAGGAGAAGGCTAAGTTAGCCTCCTTGACTGTAGGTAGGCGTGGGTGTGACTAGATGATGGAAATTAATGCTCCACTGATGTCAATTAAACTTAGGATAGTGGTTTAACTAGGCCAATTTGACCAAAAGAGTGTGTATGATGGTAAATGTCTCCAACACCCCCCCTTAAGCTATACTCAGGAAGAGTTAGAAAACATAGATGCATAAAATGCTAGGGCCCTTCAAACTAAGGCCATAGGTCACCCTGTACAATAAAGTAACTGCTTAATATAACCAAGGAAACGTAGAAAACCTCATGGGAAAAATATCCCCCCTCAAACTAAGCAGTAAATCAAGAATTGGTTCTTCTATGCAGCAGCATCCTGAGAATGTGCATGTGAACCTCGGAATCCAAACTAAATGAATATGTCTGGAGGAATCTTCCACTTTGGAAGAAAAACAATGCACTCAACTGAATCAAAAATATAAGCAGCCGCATAGTGAAAACTGGACCAATGTAGAGCAACTGAAATCATCTGAAGAGAAAGCAAAGGTTCTTGAGGATTTGAACCATGTGTGGAAAACTCAAGAAACTGATATTTTGCATCCTTAAACAGAAAACCATGAGTGGTAAAATCAGCCCCAATTTTTAGGAGCAAGTGTCCAAGCGGATGCAGAATGTCTTCCTCTTTACTAGTTCTCTGAGGAGATGAGCTTGTGACCAAAGGTAGAGAATCCCTGGGACTCTGGAGAGTGAATGCTTGAGATCCATAATCTGATATAGCTTCAGAAATATCTAATGATTCACAAAATAAAATATCAGCAACCCCATAAGAAGAAACTAACACCAAATCCCCATAAGCAAATTTGAAGAAGAATTGTGGTACTTGATTTTTCACACCGGAATTGGTGAGAGCAGCTACAAGCATGAATGAAAGATCTTGACTTTTAAACTATGAAAAAAATAATATCAGATTATAATTTAAATCAGATCTAAATAAGTTCACAACAGATCCAAAACTATGAAATGAAATCAAATCCCCAGCAATAGTTTTGTAGGAGACTTGCGGTACTTGTTTCTTCACACCGTTGATGAGAACAGCTACAAGCAGTACTGAAGGTTTATGAATCTGAAATTTTGAACCAAGAAATATCATATCAGATCCAAATAAGATCATATCAGATCCAATAAGGTTCATATCAGATCCTGATGAGGTTAACTAAAGCTGAACTAACCATCAGAAGTTGCTGGAGGCGTCTTGTTGACTCTAGATCATTAAATAATAATAAATAATCATTAAATAATATATTTAATGAGAGGAGGAGCCCTAACTGACTGGTTGAACTGATTGTAACCACCAGTTAGCAATTAGGTGCATTAATATCACTCAAATCACCCCCAGAGTGCTCCAGTTAGCCTCCTTGACTGTAGGTAGGCGTGGGTGTGGCTGGATGATGGCAATTAATGCTCCACTGATGTAAATTAAACTTAGGATAGTGGTTTAACTAGGCCAATTTGACCAAAAGAGTGTGTATGATGGTAAATGTCTCCAACACATCTAAAGCACCTCAAACAAACTTTCTTAAAATGAAGAAAGTATCGACTGCCACTAAATCCAAAAGAGTCTCATTTTGATGTGTAGGAGGGTAAGCTACTAGGACATTTGGTTTCATCTGATGGGATCATAATTGATCTAGAAAGATTCAAGCCCATTCTGAAAATCAATTTGCCTAGGATTAAGAAGGATGTGCAATATTTTATTGGGAACATTTATACCAAATTTTGTTGAAACTATTAAATAGATAACAGCTATGTTGAAGAAATATCAGGAAGTAAAATGGGAAACAGAGGCTAGGAATTCATTTGAGAAGATAAAGCAAGCTCTTGCACAAGCACCAGTGTTAGTAAGCCCTAATTTTTCCAAAGATTTTTTGACTTTTTCTTTTGCATCATAGGACATAATAGTAGTTCTTTTGTTATAGACAAATCATGAAGGATTGGAGCAGCCAATTGCATTTTCAGCAAGACTCTCAGGGATTTAGAGTTGAAGTACAATACCTTGGAGAAACAAGCTTATTCACTGGTAAAAGCATTAAAGTTTTTCATAATTTATGTCTTACATTCAAAATTCATTGCTTATGTTCCAAATGCTACCATTAAATATATTTGGACTCAACCTAATAGTGAAGGGAAACGAGCAAAATGGATTGCTAAGGTAATGGAGTATGATGTAGAAATCAATCCTACTAAGCTGGTGAAAGGACAAGGTCTAGAAAATTTATTGGCTGATTCAAACCATGAAGCTTTAGGCCTTCATCTGATGACAGAATAGCCTATACAGGAAGAATTGCATGTTGAGCAAGAGAAGGAAAAGATTATGGAGTAGTATGCATAATCTACATGGTATGCAGACATTGTTCATTTCCTATTGTATTTGCAATGCCCTGAACATCTAGACAAAAAGGCAGTTAGGTCATTGAAGTTAAAAGATACTAAATATTGTTTAGTAGATCAACAGTTGTGTTGGAAGGATCCAGGAGCTATTTTGCTCAAATGTTTAGACAAGTCAGAGATTAAGGAAGTAATTTCAGAATCACATGAAGGACCTTGTGGGGGACACAAATACTGGAAGGCTACTTCTTATAAAATTTTGAGGTCTGAATATTACTGGCCTTCACTATTCTATGATGTATATCATCAAGTTAGAGCTTGTGTTCCTTGCCAGAAGTTTGCTGGTAAACAAAAGGTTCTGTCTTTACCATTGAAACCCATTGCCATCAATGCTCCTTTTTTGCAAATGGATTTAGAATTCATAAGTGAAATAAACCCTACATCTTCAGTACAGCATAGATGGATATTGACAGACACTAATTTTTTCACCAAATGGGTGGAATCCATTCCAACTAGAAATGCAACTGATAAGGTGATAATCGATTTTATTCAGGAAAATATTCTTTGCAGGTTTGGCTGTCCAAAGAAGTTGCTAACTGATAATGCTAAAGCCTTTAAATCTAAATCTATGGTTTCATTTTTTGAACAAAATGGGATTGTCTTAAAGAATTCAACACCTTACTATCCTCAAGGGAATGGGTTGGTAAAATCCACCAATAAGAATCTTGTTCAAAGCATCAAGAAGTTGTTGAGTCAAAATAAAAGGTCATGGGATTCCATGTTAAAATATGCACTTTGTGCAGACATGATAACAACTAAGAAAGCAATTGGAACTTCTCCCTTTCAATTGGTATATGGAACTGATGTGGTTTTTCCAGTCCAATTGGGTATTCCAATGATGAAATTATTTCAATATAGTCAAGAGGAACCAAGTGATATTCAAAGAAGAGTTTATGCGCTTATTGAATTACAACAAGAACGTGAAGCTGTAGAAGGAAAATCTCAAATACATAGAAGGAAGATTTAGGAAAGGTTTGATAAAAGGATAAAAGAGAATACTTTTTCTTATGAAGATATGGTACTGAGGTGGGATGCTAGAAAGGAACATAAGGGTAAGCATGGAAAATTTGACAGTTTGTGGGTTGGTATTTTCATAGTTTTGAAGATTCTAGAGAACAATACCTTCATATTGTAGACTTTGGAAGGTGAGGAATTATCCAATCTAGTAAATGGACGGTTCCTCAAACACTTTTACAGCTATTAAGGGTAAGAAGCTTGTCATTTCATTGTATATACCGACGTGAAAATGATAGAATAAAGACTTCATAGCCCAATGGATGTTTTGCAGAGTAGCAGATAGGTTCACTTTAGTGGCAGAAGGCACTGATCTACAGGTTCTTGAAGCCTCACAAGGAGGACTTCATCCCACAGTAGGAGCTAGATGTTATAGCTAAGTTTTGTTTCTAGATTACATGTTATTTCCAAAGAATTGTTTTTCATATTTCTTGTTGGAGGAGCAAGTCAGTAAGCCGACTTTAACGATAGATGACTTAGTCGGTCAGCCGACTAATTAGAGGTTAGGTCAGTCACATAAGGTCGTGTCGGTTCGGTGAACCGACACGACCTTATGTGGCTCGCCTAACCTCTAATTAGTCGGCTGACCGACTTAGTCAACTGATCAACTAAGTCAACTATCATTCAAGTCTGCTTACTGACTTTCCCCTCCAACATTTCTTTTAATTTTGAGTTTGGTTTTGGGGTATTAGAATCATGAGCATATATTTTATTTTGATTCCATTGCATTTATTTTTGAATTTACTTTATTTTGTTAGTTTTATAGTTTTAATGGGCTTATTAGGTGTATATTTTTCTAAGAAGTATAAAAAATATATCAGAAGGTTTGATCGAAGTTCAATCATATTACTTAACCCTTTGTTTTGGATCCATGTGTCAAAAATATTTCTCAGGAAAATTCCTGTAGCACAAAAGGGAGGGACCGTGAACCAAAGCACTACAAGAAAATTGAGGCACTTCAACAATTATAATATTAGCTCATTGGTTATTCAAAATAAAAAATGATGGAGTTTTTATATCTCTAAAGACGAGATTATACATGTATATACCTTGCAATCATAATGACAAATGTACACAATAAGGTAAGGATTATGCAGGTAAATCGTAGCTGTCCTAAGTCTCAAAGATTGGAAATTTCTTAAGAATTAATGATACCCCATCCATGAAGTTTGTTTAAAGCTAGTGGCGAACTTGACAGGCATATGAGAAATTGAGAAGATCGTGGGTTCATCCTTTTTTTTTCTGATTTTAAAAAAAAATTATTAATGAGTTGGGTGTAATCATGGCTGTCGAAGATGGAACTAAGGAGGTTTGCTTGATGTGAATGAGTACATGAGAGTGTATTTTCATCATTACAAATCATCATAGTGATTGTTACAACTAATTTTACCACACATGATGGATCACAACTTTATGGCCTTCCCTATCCCTCTGTAGACTCTTTGAACCCCATGGACCATTTTTGTACCTTTGATGTTTCCAATATCATTCCTAAAAACATGCATTATTTGCTATATGTGACTTTTAAACCTATTCTCGCGTATATACATGGATATGACCCTCAAACACACGTACATTGGGATGTGTGCAAAAGGCCAAATAGTTTTGGAGTTTTCTTTGATGTGGATTTGAGTCACTTGTCTCTTGACCTTCCATATGCCTTGAGATCGCTTGGATTTGACCTTCCATTACCCCATTGAAGCACTATATAAGGAACCCTTTGGATACATTGAAGGGAGAGAAATTGAAGAGCAAGAAAACTATAGTCCATTGTTGCCGAAGATTATACTTGAGTCTGCATCCCTTTGTCCCTTGGAGAACTTTGTGTTCTTCCCAAGCTTGCCTTTACTTGTGAGCTTTCTATCGAGAGATGGAATATTGAAGTGGTGGAGGCCCAGGTGGAGGACTTAGTTTCTCCGGTTCGTAGATGTGCCGACATAGGTTGTCACTATTGTAATCTCTAATTTATATTGATAGAAATATCTTTTCCTATCCAATAATGTGTATTTAAATGAGTATTGAATCCATGGATGCTTTTAAATGCTTATATGTTATTGATTATATATGCTAGAGTAAGTCTAACACCATTCTATAACATGTTGGTCTTGTTTATTGAATGTTGAGAGAGAAAATTGCTAATACAAGCAAGAGTGGAAAATTTCAACGAGGATCTACATCAACCATCTGGAATAAGGTATGTTTCGAGATCCTTTAGTGTTAGATGTTTTGTTTCTCTTTCATATGGGGAAGGATTGATTTCTACAGTTACTCTATCTATTGTGGTACCCCAAGCCATAGGAATTTTTCTTCGTAATAGAACTGGCGACCATACTTGGGAGTTCCTAGTCATTTCCTTTGGGGGTTTTATCGACATTCAATGTTCTTGAATTGCTCTAATTTCTCTGTTTCTGAGTCGGATCTAGGGGCATGTTTTCCTAGTTGGGTTCTAATAGGAGTAAATTTTGTCTCAGCTGGTCTGTTTGTCTTCTTTTTTATCTCTTTTTCTTCCTGTACATGAGTTTTGTCTTCATAGTCACGTGTACACGCTATTTTTACTGGTATATCCACATATATATGTGGGTTTTCTGCACACAGTTGCATAGGCCATGAGTTTTTCCTTTTTGGGGAAGATTAAATGTTGCTGGGTGATTTTGGATAATTGCTGAGTTTTCTTAGATGCTTCTGGAGTCTGTATACACCTCTGTTTCTGACCGGAGACACTTTTTAGTTTGAATTTTTTGAGAATGTTCTTGTCATTGCATTTTCTATTTTTTGTTTTGGGATTAGTGCATTAGGTCTCTTTTACCTTAGTCCTTTGCTTGGGTACTATCTGATAGTGCTTGCAGAGTCTGGTGGTTGTAGATTCATACTTTTGCTTTATTATCTCATTTTAATTCAAAAAATAGAAAAACATTTTCTTTTTGCATCATTATGCATTGTTGCAGTTTGCATTTTGCATGGTACTTGCATTAGGTTTGCTTGGAGAAGTGTTAGTCATATTTTCATACAAGAATGATTGCATGCTCATTTGAAGGAAAATTTTGCACCTCACGTAGTAGCATACCCGGTTTTTCATTCGACACAATGCATTTGCATTGATTGTTAGGTGTGCATTTTACTTCTTTTTGCGTCATAACATCATTAGTTGCATGACCATTTTCCCTTCTGAGTAATATGCCAATTAAAATAAACGCATAATAAAATGAATTACACTCTTTTATTTTATAGAGTGCACCAACAAGATTAGGTTTTAGGGTCTTCGAATAGTTCATTGTGAGTAAATTCTCCAAGACCACTAAACGAAACATTTATGTGTCTGTCTAGGTGAGAGAGTGAAATTCCTTTATATAATTAGTGTTTCTTATGATCATTCTCTTACAAGGGAGTTAAGCATGAGGTAGTGTGAGTGGTTATTGATTGGGATGACCCCTGGTCATAACTGAGTAGCATCAGAGATTCCAAGATTGTATTCGTATTTGGGGGCTCTTTTGAGATTTTTGGGCTTTGCTACCCTACCCCTACTGTCAATCCTGCCTACGATTTTCCACCTGAGCATTTTTTATATTGAGGTGACCTTAGTTTCCTTACATAGGTTATCAAGGGGGTACTTCGCAGAGGTTATTCTGTAGGTGTCCTGGCTAGGTAGGGGTCAAACAACACAGTTTCTATATGTGTTGAAGTTGAGGGCCACTATAACTGGTTATGAACCTCCACTTGTTGTGTATGGGAGTGTCAAGCCTCTCTTAGGGGAGACATACCTGCTTCATTTGGGACCTCACATATCCCACCCTTGTTTTCTTCTGATTTGGCTTTACATTGTATAGGTGTATGCTCCGTGCACGCTAGTTTTCCTAGGGTTTTCATAATTAGATAGAGTCTTTTTTATTTTTTGAGTCATTGTGGATTTGGGCATGGCACTTCACCATTCTCGTCATTTAGCAGTACTTCCACCTTCCACATCTCCTCCTCCTTTGGGAGAGAGAAACAAACAGTACGGGTAGAGTACTTCTCACATTGATTCACACATGATGGGAGATCACGAGGATGAGATTCCTGAGATGTCTTCTCCACCTCACAAGGTTGGGGATGTAGATTCTACTCCTGTATATTATCCTTCACCAAAAATACCTTCACATTCTGTTTATGATTCCTCATTCATAGGTCGTCGATATTGGTTACAAGGTGACGAGACTCATCATGAACCCATAAGCACTAGTTATATGCATTATGGGATGCCTGATATCCCTGCACATGATCTGGCAAATCATGCCGAGTCAAAAATTGAACCTAGCACTATGCCTGGGGGCACTCCTATTCCTTTTCATGCGGAGAGATTTTGGAGCACTAGTCACATTGCACCTTCCATCCCGGTGGTGGAAGCTACCTCACATATCTGTCATAGACCTAGTGTTAGTAGTCATATGTGGATACCAGAACCGAGATGAGTGACCATAGGGAACACCACTTACATCCCTTCACATGTCCCTTTGTCCTCAAACCCTACTCCTTCAAATGCATTTTTGACAACCCTTCCTCCTACTCATTCATGTGGTCCTTTGGGCGGGAATATCGTTACTAGCCATGTTTGTAATGGGACTGCTCACATGGTAGTATCTCATATTCAAGTACCTCTTGTTCTCTCGGGAGGTCATATTCTTGTTTCTGGATCATCTCACGGTCGATCACAAGGAGTTCCCCATATCCCTAATTATGGAGCTTCTCATGGGACATCCGATGGGACACATTATGGAGCTTGTCATGGACAATCTTATGGACTACAGTATGGAAATAACAATCAACCCTATGGGTATGGGTATCAACAACCCACTTACTCCTCTAATTATGGCTTTGTAGCATCGCATAGTCAAGGTACACCACATCATAATGCTTCCATGTAGCCCTACATGGGTAAAATTGGAGGATTATATTATGGCCAAGGCCATGGTATTTACAGTAGTCAGCCTTATATGAACCAGAACTATTAGAGAGTGTTGTATAGACCTGCTCAACATAGGCTCCCTTCCTCGCAACATTAAACTTACCTGACTTATTGAGACTCGGGAATGATTCGGTATCTCATGACCTGACTTAGCTGGCTGTCCCTAACAAGATTCCCTCGGATATTCCCAAGTTCGAGGGCAAAGAAAGAGAAGATCCTAGTGAACATGTCACTACTTTTCACCTTTGATGCTCTTCCAATTTCTTACATGACGACTCAATCCGTTTAAGGCTATTTCAATGCACCCTCATCGGGCTTGCAGAAAAATGGTATATAGAGTTACCAAGGGGGGAAGTCGTTTTGTTCGATGACCTTTCCATGACTTTCCTCAATCACTTCCAGCTACCCGTGTGTTACGATGTTGGTACAGAACTCTTATCGACATTTCAACAAGACAAAGACACACATATCTTGGATCATATCCAAGAGTGTCATAGAAGGAAGAGGTTTATTAAAGCCTTCATACCACCATAATTTCTCCTTTAGTGGTTCCTCAAATTGTTGTTACCTTACATCGTGAAGGATGTTTCTACATCCCAAGTCCAAAACAAGGAACAAGAAATATTTAGGGCACAGGAGTTGGATTTGATCTATGCTCAATCTAGACTTCTATATGGGATCATACCTAATGCTTTGCATTCTAGTTTCAATCCCAAGATCAAGCCTGGACCACATGCCAATGGGATTGTGGGTTGTACAAGTGCCAAACCTGCGGATTCTGTTGTGAAACAAGTGATTCAATTGTCTATTAATCAATTCGCTTCAGGACAAGCCATGGCTTCACATCAACCCACCCAATCGTCAGACCAGAAGGTCAACCAGCAACTCGTAAGGAATAAGAAAAAGTGGAAAAATAATAATAAGGGTGGGAACAAGAATGAAAATTCCAATTTTAATGACAAGAATGACCACAATGCTAGGGGGGACAAGCTACTTGAATTGAAGTTTAAGTTTCCTTGAAAATTGTGTAATGAGGACCACCTCACTCACTTGTTCCCTCATATGGAAGATGCCTCGAGATTCGTAGCACAGGGCCCAGCTGTGCTAACCAATCCTTTACCCCATAATCAAAATATGAACTCGAGGACCAATGATCCTCATTGTGCATCAAGCAGAGATCAAAATCCACTAGAACCCAATACTGGTCATGGTTGCATCAACATGGAACGTGCTACTAAGGTTGTGACTCGTGCGAAATATTATGGTTTGTCACAACCGGACCTTGGAAAAGAACCCGCTTCACCCGAGACCCCTTTGCATATCAAAAATCCTATGGATAAACCTAAAATTTCACCTCACATTCCTAAGGGAGTACTAAAGCATTCGGGGCACAATCCTAATGCCCGAGCCACCTAGAACTATTCCATTGTCGAGGATTTGGGCCAAACTCCTTTGGCAATGTCCGCACTTGAAGTACTTCAGAGTTTTCCACCACAAAGGAAAGCCTTGCTTTCTGCTCTTGGGATTAATGATGATAAATCTTATTCCATCATCAAATTTGAAACCATGGGACTATAGCCTCGCTTGACTTACTACGTTTCTCTTTTGATTCATGTAAAGTGTCTTAATATGACCGTCAAATGCACTGTGTTTGACAAAGGTGCTACTGCTTCCGTGATGTCTTTGTCATGCTGGAAGGGTTTGGGTTCGCTCAAGTTGTCTCAGTCCACTACCATGTTGAATGCATTTGATGGTAGATCGTTTCGGCTGCATGGGATTCTTCCTTCTCTTAAGGTCCAATTGGAAGTGAAGACCATCGTGATCGAGGTTGAGGTGGTTGATGCACTCCTTGACTACAATCTTTTACTGG
Source organism: Pseudotsuga menziesii (assembly GCA_001517045.1). Lineage (NCBI taxonomy): Eukaryota > Viridiplantae > Streptophyta > Pinopsida > Pinales > Pinaceae > Pseudotsuga > Pseudotsuga menziesii. The sequence continues at coordinate 625,876 of LPNX010805682.1, forward strand.
GACGGAATTGGATGTATAGTATGCAAGCCATAGCCTCTTCTCTATTTTGAGTAGTATGCTTTCCATTTAATGGGAAGATTGTTATGATTGATCAGACATCATTTCATAATATGAGTGTTAGTGCATCATCAAGAGTTTCTAACTTGATTATTGATCATTCTTAGCTAGCAACTGGGAGTGTGGGTATGGGTATGTATCCATTTCTTATGGGGACCTTTAGTTGTCCTGTGCCCGTTCTTATGATCGGATCTAGTTTCGATGGGGCTTCATCTTCATTGAAGTCGGTGTATTTTTGCACTACCTATATGGATGATCCTTGGATTCTTCCTTCACCGATTCCTTCGAATGGACCTGTTGAAACGGATGTGCCATTGCCTGCAGCAATGATAGTATATCAAGCAAATATTGATTATGTTACAGAGACTAGTCCTTCCTCTTCATGGACGGAGGAGAAGGACCCATATGTGCTGCCTACATGGACAGTTGAGTCCTCTCACACACATGATTTCCTTGATGATGTTTTTCCATCAGATGAAGCCATTATTGAGGTCATGTCTGGGGTTGAGCCACCTTGGGAAGAGTTGCATCATAGATCATATTTTCTTCTCGAGCTTAACTGTATGGAGCATGAGGACTTTAGGGAGCTTCTTGGCGAGAAGATTGGTAGTCCCATGGTTCCATTGAGCTCTCCTGGTCAAATGGCTGATGGAAACATGGTGATCTTATCACCTACCATTCCTTTCAATATTTCTCACGATCCTGGCAAAATTGAGAATGTCTACATTGGGGCGGATTGTTCCCCTAATGAGATCAAGGAGTATACCGAGATATTTAAAGAGTTTCATGACATCTTTGCTTGTTCATACGAGGAAATTCCAGGTATCGACCCTCGTATTGTCAAACATGAAATTAAGACCTATTTGAATCCGAAGCCTGTTCGACAATGTTTGCGTGTGGTGAATCCTAGAAAAGCGGTGAATCCTAGAAAAGCACCCGCTATTAAGGTTGAGATAGAGAAGTTGTTAAAAGCTAGTTGTATCTATCCTGTTCCCTTGACAGAGTGGGTTTCAAACCCCGTTCCAGTTGATAAGAAGTAGGGAGCAATCCATATATGCACTGGTTTCCATGATTTAAATCGTGCTTGTCCTAAGGATAATTTTTCCACACCATTTATTGATCATATTTTGGATGAGTGTGCTGGAAGCGAGGTATTCTCCTTCATGGATGGTTTTTTCGGGTATAATCAGATTCATATCAAACCCAAGGATCAACATAAAACTTAATTTATTTGTCCTTAGTGTATGTTTGCATATCGGAAGATGTCTTTCGGTCTTAAAAATGTCGGAGCCACATTTCAGCAGGCTATGACCTTAATTTTTCATGATCTCAAAATGATTATCAAAGTGTATTTGGATGATCTTGCTTCTCATTCTCATTTGAGAGTGTGTCATCCATACATTTGAGATTAGTATTTGAAATATGCCACCATCACCAGGTTAGTTTGAATCCTCATAAGTGCATCTTTTACATAAACAATTGGTCGCTTGCAAGGGTTCATTATATCCAAGGAGGGTATAAGAGTCGATCCCTTAAAATTTGAGGCAATACTTCAATTTTCTCCCCCGCGTAATATTAGACATCTTCATTGTTTGCAAGGCATGGAAAAATTCTTATGGACATTCGTGGTTAATTTTGCCAATTTGACTAAAGGCTTTATGCGTCTTTTAAAGAAGGACACTGCTTTTTTCTAGGATGAGCGATCCTTGGAGTCCTTTGATGCTCTTGAGCGAGCCTTAGCATCAGCCCCCATGCTTAGTCCACTTGACTATACCCATGATTTTTTTTATTTATGTGGCCGCATCCATGGAGACAGTTGGTATGGTTTTGGTTCAGAAGGATACGAAACTCCACGAGCATGTCATATATTATTTGAACTAGAACCTTATTGATGTGGAAATCCATTATTCTCATGTGGAGAAACTTTCCTTGGCCACCGTTCATGTAGTTCAGAGATTGAGACATTACATTCCCCTTTGCCAGACCTTGGTGGTAGCTCTTGTTAATCCATTTCAATTCGTCCTCATTAGAAGGATGATCAGGGGAAAATATAGTAAGTGGATTGTTATTTTCCAAGAGTTCGATCTCAAATTTGTTTTGGAAAAATTGAAGAAATCATTCATCTTTGCAGAGCTCATTTCTGATTTTCCAAGAGTGGAGGAGGAGGAGGTTTATGAGGATACATTTGTCGATGAGCATATTTTCCTTATCTCAACTTTATACCCATGGTATGGGGATATCATTATATATTTGCAAACATTGAAGGTCCCTACTCACCATTCACTAGATGAACGATGATGATTACATCATGTATCTAAGAACTACCTTATAGTGGATAACACTTTATACCACCATGGGGTAGATTCCATTTTACGTCGTTGTTTAACCCATGATGAGGTTGAGGTTGTGCTGAATGATTAAAATGGAGGGGCATGTTGTGGTCATTTATTTGGGCTTTCTACAGCCCAAAAAATCTTGAGAGCGGGATATTTTTAGTTGTCGATCTTCAAAGATTGTGTCAATGTGGTCAAGAAGTGTCACCCTTTCTAGGTGTTTACATGCAATATGCACTCGCATCCTACCCCGTTACATCCGATTATCACTACTGGTCCCTTCACCAAGTGGGGGCTTGACTTCATGGATTGCAACCTAGCTTCGGCTAGGGAGCATCATCATATTATAGTGGATATTGATTGTTTCATGAAATGGGCTGAGGCTATGCCCACGATTAAATCTGACGGTGAGACAGCCGTGCATTTAGTGTTCAACCAAATTATTACTTGGTTCGACATTCTGAAAGATCTTGTCACTGACCATAGTAGGAAATTTCAGAATAGAATGATGGAAGAGTTGGCTTCAAACTTAGGGTATAAGTAGGAGCACTCCTCTTCTTATTACCCTCATTCGAATGGATAGGTTGAAGTAGTGAATACATCACCTAAGTCCATTCTCCAATGAACCATCACACAAAGCAAGACGAATTGGCATATCATGTTATATCCTGCTTTGTGGGCCTATAGGACCGTGGTTAAGAATGCCACTGTTTTCTCTCCATATCAGCTCGTACATGGGGTGGAGTCCATATCACTGATAAGCCCATATTATTTTCATTACTGGTTTCATTTATGATTTGTTAAATCACTCAATCTGCAATTTTGTTTCTTGTATAATGTCTTATTCATGAAATGATTGTAGGTTGTGGGTAAAACTCAGTCACTTTTCTTTGTTCTTTCTAGTTTATTTTTTATATATGGCTCATCTCAGTCTCTGATCTTTATATGATTTAGTTCCTGTTTTAGATTGCTTTATGTTACCCTCTTGTTTATGAAAATTTCAGACCAAAAACAATACAAAAAGACAGTTTTACCTTGTTTTATTTTAGAGATTGTGTTGGGTTGTTATTCTTGTAGTCTGGAACAATTTCTCGCACCAACACCAGGGTTTGTTTCTAAAGCTACAGACTAGGTCCCTCTTTGACACCCCTACCACCAGCAACCACAAAACGATTCAATTGATGAGAAGTATGATATCCATAGTAGGAAACAAACAAAGCATAATGCAGTGAAACTAAATGACACCATACCTGCAATTTCTTGGAAGTCGCCTTCACCACACTGCGCAAAGTCGAGAGCAAACAAACCAAGTGAAATGACCAAGTCCATCGTGATCCAAGCCCTAAGCTACGGATGACACAAACTCCAAGGTGCTTTAATGGTGCCAACCTGTTTCCCATGTCAAACTACAAAAACCCACATATCTATAGTTTTTAATCGGTTCAATATTGATTGTCTCCTTTCCATGCAAAGTATTAAACCCCAATGTGTAACACTTAAACCTTGTTATAATTCCGCAACCCTAAGGTAAATCCAAGGCATAAGTATTATGTGTTGCTTAGACATAGGCTCTAAACCTTAGAATATTCACCCATTAATTTACTTAGGCATTAAGCTTAGGACCATGGCATATGAAATATGCCAATGAAAACTTGTTATTCATAAAGCCAAGAATTGGATTTTTAGCCAAAGTTATAAACATGCCAAGAACAATAAAAAGATATGTTAATACTTTTAATAAAATAAATATGCAATACAAATTCTAGGATATGAACAGTCGATAAAAGTCACACTATAAATATTTAATGTAGTAATTACCTTGCCACTAACCAGGGTCTGTAAGACACAGTAATAACAACCAGTAGGTGTATTAATGATATAATATGTTTAGCACTTTGTACGATTCTCTGCCGCTAAGTATAATCTGTACATAAAACTAAAGAGGTGCTTTAGTACAAGTAGAACTAAGTAATCCTGCTAGACAAGAAGAAAATTTACCTCTCATACAGTTACATGGGAGAACTAGTCCCGCCACTTCGCCCACTTTGTTTCCAAGAACAAAGTTAAGATAGAACCAAGTAAATGATAACTAAACACATGCTGAAATTAAAGAAGTACATAATCAAAGTAACTAAATATACAAATTAGTGTATAAATATCAGAATAGCCTAGTAATAAGCATTACGACATCATAATGTAAAACACAGTAATAAGCATAACTGAAAGTAAGAAGGTAGAACGTAAGAACAACTTACGATGAAACAGTGGTACACTTATTGTACACTATATTCCACAAGTTCAATAATCTCTAGTATAGGTAGTTTTTAGTAGCCTAATAATTTTATTTTTTATTTTCAATTTTTGGGGACATTACAAGTGGTATGAGAGCCCAGTTTCAACACTAAGAGACCTACGGGAACACTAAGCGTTCAGTGAAAAGAAAATAAAGTATGTTATTAAATTTTCTTATTTACATAAATTTTCCTATTATTTAAAATTTTTGCAAGTATAGGAATTTTTATAGAAAAATTCAGATTATGAATACTGAAGAAGATAATAGCCGGAAAGGAAAGACAAACGGCCCCAACTCAGAAGCAGAACTAGTGGTGGAACTAAACTATGATATTTTGAAGAACATACACAGTATTCTAGCAGAATTTCAAAGTTTCATATAAGATAGTTTGAATAGATAAAGGAACAGGAAGCTATTAATGAAGCATTACCAAAAAATATGACAGGAGGAAGCCCGTAAGGAAAACCTACTCAGTCCACAAACAAGTCCAAAAGAGAACCTTACCATAAATAGGCCAGCATCCCAAGAGAAGAAGGAAGAGAGGAACATACCCCTGAAACAGTGAAAGGATATCATCACAGTCCTTTGAGTGATGACTTTCTTTCTCCACACAAAAAGAAACAAAGAAGCGATGACAGTATTCAGGGGGAATTTAGAAAAAAAAGAGCCTTGACCTATGAGGGTGAAGTAAACACTGGGGAGAAATATGAAGACTGGATGCTAGGCATGAGCAATTATTTCCAAGTTCATAACACTTCAAGTGAGATGAAGGCTTGGATTTCCATCTATAATTTGAACGAAAAAGTAGTGAGATGGTGGAGATATTTGAAACACACCAAGAAAGATGAGCCAAGAGAAATACGCTGGGATAACTTCTGAAAAATATTCCAAGATAATTATATGTCAGAAAGGTTCTTTGATAGAAAGGTGAAAGAGTTTCACGAGATACATATGGGATCCATGACTATGGATGCTTTTATTAACAGATTTCTAGAATTGCTACATTATGCACCATACATTAAGGATGAAAAGGTAAAGATCCAACAGTTTTTAGGATGTCTTCCTCCCAGCTTTTGGGAAAGGATTGAATTTAACACACCAAAAAATTTGGATACCACACTACACAAATCTAGGCTCTATTATGAGAATGGACAGCTAAGGAAAGAGAACATGAACTAAAAAAGAGACAAGTCTAAGAACTTTTCTGATAATCACAAAACTGGATTTAACCCATAGCCATACATAAAGCAGAATAAAATTTTTCTAGCAAACAAGAATTTCAAAAAATCTTGTACAAAGCCATATGTACTAGCTCCTAATGTTAACAAGCCAGTAGAAAGTGGAGCCAATGCTAACCCGCTACAAGTAAAGTGCTGGAAATGCAGTGGGCCTCATTATGCCTGAGATTGTAAGAACAAGACCAGTGGGGTCCTGCACAACTTACAAGAAGAACCAATGGTAGAGGACATAGCTGGAACACCACGGATTTATGCATCTTTGGATGGCTGACAGGAATACCATTAAGCTACCATGGTTGATATAGAAGGTAAGATCTTAAACACTTATTTTTCAGTACTTATTGATCCTGATGCTTACCGAAGCTATGTATCACCTAAAATTGTTGATGTATGCAAACTAGGAAAAGTAAAGCATGATAAACCTTGGATGGTACAGTTATCCAGAGGTAGGAAACGTAAAGTTTCAGAAATAGTTAAAGAATGTGAAGTAAACCTGAATGGTTTTCCTACAAAAGTGAACCTAAACATCCTACCCTTAGGATCGTACAGTATACTTATTGGCATGGACTGGTTTGAACAACACCATGCCATGCTCGATTGCTTACACAAGTCAATATTGTGTACAGATAGCCAAGGGAACCAAGTGAAGGTTCAAGGAATTCCAATGAAAGTTTCTGTAAGGAAAATATCTATCTTACAAGCAAATAAATGCATTAGGAAAGGTTGCAAGTTGTTTGCAATAAACATCCGAGACATAGATTCTGAGAGAGAACAACACATAGAGGATTTTCTTGTCCTTGTAGAATTCAAGGACGTGTTTCCCGAGGAAATCCAAGGATTACCTCTGAAACGAGACCTAGACATTTCCATCGAACTGACACCAGGGATAATTTTATGGGCAAAATTTAGCCCATGGGCTATTTTTAGGGGGTTTTCTCCAAAAAAAGATTCGCCATTTTGCTTTTTTTGAAGCCCTGTTTCGCCCAATTATGATGGGGTAAACTTTTTTCACCCTAAAAATCGCCAAATTATTATATAAATGATATTAAATACTTGGGAATTAAAATATTTTTTCAAAAATATCGCCAAACATTTTATAGTTGGCGTTTTTAGAATTGGTAAGATTCGCCAACATTTATACACTTTTAAATAAGTATCGTTCCTTAAAATCATCTCTGACTGACACCAGGATCAGTTTTGGCTTCCAAATCCCCTTACTACGTAAGCGCACCATAATTGGTGGAACTCAAACTGCAGTTGCAGAAGTTGATAGAGAATGGGTATATCCAACCCAGTGTGTCCCCTTGGGTAGAACTGATACTATTCACAAAGAAGAAGGATGGTACAATGCAGCTGTGCATCAATTACTGTTAGTTGAACAAAATGGCTATCAAGAACTGATACCCACTCCCTAGAATCAATGACTTGTTCGATCAGGTGGGATGATCCAAAATATTTTCAAATATTGAGCTGCGATGAAGGTACCATTAGGTACAGATTCACGATGAGGATATTCACAAAACTTCCTTTTGTATAAGGTACGAGCACTATGAGTTTGTAGTGATGCCATTCAGGTTGACCAATGCACCCACAAACTTTTTTTTTACCAGAAACTAAGAAAGTTTTTTATAAAACAAGCAGTGCACAACCATTCATTACAAAGAATAAAGTGGGAATAGAGAGTTCTTGTAGTTCGAAAATGCTGCATACTAAACTAACCCAAAGAGATGTCAAAAAAACTACACATGGGGAATTTGCAAAAAAACTAGTCCTTGGGGTAGTGTATACCCTTATAAACTGACTGCAAAGCAAAAGACAGTAAAACATATTAACATATTTCAAAGAGAACCAATTAAGGATTGCCTCTGAGCTTAATGGGCTGAACCACTGATTCCTCCTCCATGGGGTGTGCTGCAGCTGCAGGGATTTTTTTCACCTTGCTACCCTGGTTCATGTTGATCAGGCGCTAGAGATCTTCCTGAATTCTATCAACCGTACCCATTATCTCCCTGATATTTCTCTCATTGTCATCGATCCTTGCATCATAATTGATAATTTGCAGAGAGGTATCACTCACCACTTCCCCCTTGACCTCCTGTGCTATTTCCTTATTATCCATTATGCCTATCGCTATCATCTCATAAAGACACCTGAGATTCTTCTTTACGTCCATAATGCCAACATTTTCATTAGCCTAAGACATCCTACTGATTCCTGGAGAGAGATCGATACGAGTGAAGTTACTATGCAAAGCACGGACTAAGCCTACTAACATGCAATCCTGATTCTGGGCAGAGAGGTGACTAAGGATATAATTTAGCACTTTAAGCTCCTATTTGAGGGAGGCACCCTCCTTGCTTCGACAGGCTAATGTTCTCACTGCACCTTCCTTCCACCCTGAATAGTGACAACCCAAAATCATGTTTTTCTCAGCAGTGAGAGACTGAGCTTCAGACTGGAGACTGGAGCAAGAATCAATGTTGACAAACCACAGCGAAGAGCCTGTAAGGGTGCTACAAGAGCAAGAGGAGAAGGCTACAAGGGCAAGCCTTTCCTTCACAAAATTCCTGGTGAGAGGGAGAGCTTCCCACAGAATTTCCTGCAGCCACCCTTCACCTACGCCTGCAATGACATCCAAGAGAATGTGCTCTGGAGGAATCTCATGAGAGACAGAGCCGAGAGACGGAGAGAAATGAGCTTGCAGGCTGCTTCAAGGAGAAGACATAATGAGATGATCAAAAAGACTTGGAGCATGTGAGGAGGAGGGGTAATTAACCCAGGGGTGGTGAGCCATAAATCCGACGTTGCCCGAGAGAGGATGCAGGTAGATAAAGATCCACGCGGTGGGGGTAAGAAAGTTGGCAGGATAGCGCAATGAATGAGAAGACCCTTTGGGAAGGAGCGCGAGGTGGGAGCTAGCTGTGGGAGGATGGAACGAGGCAGTGAGAGGAAGGGTGAGGGGAGGGATAAGGGAGGGGGTTAAGAAGAAAGCTAGGGAAAGGAATAAGGTGAATATGGAGGGATAAGGGGAGGGAGAGAAGGAAGGAAAAGGAGTGGAGGGATAAGGTTAAAGGAGAAGGAGATCCTTTATAAAGCCTTTAGGGATAATAAGAGCCACTTCTAGGAGTGAAGAGAGGGAAGATCACTTGCCTTGTAAGAAAAAAGAGTAAGCCTGACAAACCATGAGGGGATGAATTTGGTGTAAGTGGATTTTTCTTTAAGACTATAATGACCTTGAGATAGGGAGGCCCCCATGTTTTCCAAGGCGTCCACTGTAGATTTATTGTGGAAAAGAATGTGGAATAGCTCATAGGATTTAGACATGAGTGGATTTTCTTTGTCATATAGAGGATCACAATTAATTGTACTAGAGGAGTAACCATTAATCAGCTTGAAAATAACATGCTGAGAGTCTCCAAAGATCATTACCTTGTGAAGGTCTTTACTGACTAAGGACTGTAGTCCCTGTAGGAGTACCAACCACTCGACCTCATTGTTGGTCCTGTGTCTAAGGTCCCAAGCAAAGGTTTGTTCAACATGTCCTCTGGGATCAAAGAGGATCCCCCCCACACCTGCCACCCCTAGATTGCTTTTCGAGGCACCATCAAAGGAAAAAGGCATAAGAGTTCCTCTCCCTAAGTCAATATTTGAATTCACTGTTGGTTAATCTTATCTCCCAAGGAAGAGCTTTGCAGGTTGGGCTACACTATTTTTAGAGATTTTGAACTGAAGGGAACTCGCTTCCTTTAAGAAATTTTTGCACCATGATGAATAAGGCTCGGGGATGCGTTCCTTGTTAGGGAATCTGATGTTGTTCGAAGCAAACTTCTCTACTATCATTCCATCACTTTAGAGGCTATACGGGCCAGAACAACTTTCTGATGTTTGAAAATGGACTTATTCCTAGCGAGCCATAATTGCTAGCAAAGGTTCTTGGGGATAGAGGCCCAAAGACGACTCAGAATGGGCTTTTTGAATAGGGAGCCAGGAAAATGCTTGGGCCAGTCCTTAAGAAGTTGAGATACTGAATCTAGAAGGTTTAGAACAAGGCCCAGGGGAAGAACACTCTTCCAGACTTTTAGAGAGATTTTGCACTGTAGAAAAACGTGGCTGGTGGTTTCTTTGTCCATGTTGCATAGAGCACATCTAGAAGGACCGTCTATGCCTCTTTTCCTGATATTTTTAGCTGTTAAAAGCTTATTCTGTATCAGGATCCATGTGAAGATATTTACCTTAGGAATGCTATCTGGGTGCCAAACCTTCTTCCAGAGTCGATCTGATGCAGCTGGCTCCAAGAATAGTCTTTTATATCCTTCTTTGACAGTGTACTGTCCTATGATGCTCCATCCAATGTGATCCCTTTCTGCAACTCACGTTGGTGATAGGCCATGAAGAGATGAGAGGAAAGTGGTAGCAGCTTCAACCAGATGAGCTAGAGGAAGTAGCTCATTCCAACCAATCTAATATCCGATTAAGTCCCACTAAGAGAGATCAAAAAGAGTGAGGAACCCCTCCTCACTAGCCCATTCAGCAAGAGAAGCTAGCCCTAGGAGCGAGGAGCGAGCAGGATGTCCAATAATGCTACATTTCCAGGCATTGATATTTTTCCCATTCCCTGGAATCCAATAGCAGTCTGCCTGAATTCTGTTGAAAGAAGCTTTGCATAGCTGCCAGAGAGTGGTCCCTTTCCCTGTCCAAGCACTGTCCAACATTTTTGACCTGGGCCTTCTAATATATTTTTTCCTGATTACTTACTTCCACCAATATTTCCTTCTTGTGACCAATCTCCATATCAACTTAGCTCCCAAGGCTTTACTCATTTGCTCAGGGTCCCTGATGCCTAACCCACCTTGCTTTTTTGCTCTTTTTACAGTGTCCCACTTTACTAGGTGAAATTTTTTTGTCTAAACCTTTCCTCCTTGCCATAAAAATTTTCTGATTTCCTTACAAATGCTGTTGATAACACTTTTGGGAGCGAGGACCATCGAGTTAGCATAAATTGGATAGGAGGAGAGGATGGACTGAATGAGGACCATCTTCCCTGCAATATGTATCCATTTCGATCCCATGGTTTGTATCTTGGTTTTGATTTTTTGGATAATTGGGGCCCACATGGAAGAGACCAAGGACTTTTTGACTATATGGATGCCCAAGTAGGTAAAATGAGTCTAGCTAGGAATGGCTTTTATTTGCAAGATTTGAGATATGCTACGAAGAGTTGCAGCATTGCAATTCCACCCATATAACTGACATTTATTCAAATTTTCTAAACTTCTAGAGGAGTTGAGAAAAATTTCAAGGGGACTAAGGAAGTTTCTAGCTATTTGATTGGATTCTATCCCTAGAAGGATTGTGTCATAAGCAAACAAAGCATGGTTAATGCAGAGAACTCCATTCCTGAAGGAAAGACCTAGGAGAGATCCTTCTGATTGAAGTCTGAGCAATCTTCTACTGAGGGAGTCAACAACCAGAATATAGAGGAAAGCGGAGAGCGGACATCCTTGTCTTATACCATGGGAGGCTTTGAAGAATTCAGAGGGTCTGCCATTGATTAGAGGAGCTATCCATGGAGAGTTTATGCAGGCTTGAACTTGATTGATGAAGACAGGTGGAAAGCTAAACTTCTTTAGGACCAGAAGGATAAATGAGTGTCTCAGTCTATCAAAGGCATTGGCCAAATCCATTTTGATGGCCATTCCAGGTTCACCCCTTTTAGAACTGGAGTGAATTGTCTCCTAAACCATTAGGATGTTGTCGCTAATTTTCCTGCCCGAGATGAATCTTCCTTGATTTAGGAGGATCATTGAGTGAATGATTGGCTTGAGTCTCATGGATAAAACTTTAGAAAAGATTTTATAGGAGGTGTTACAGAGAGAGATGGGTCAAAAAAATTTGATGGAGGTGGGGTTTGGCTCTTTAGGGTTCAATTCCAGGAAGGTGGAGTTGGTGGCTCCTCCCATATTACCTTTTTCCATCCAAGATATGAGATGCATCAGATCTTTTCTTATAAGGGACTAGAAGGTTCTATAGAAGCAGATTGGGAAACCATCCGGGCCTGGGGCTTTATCCAGATGAAGAGACCATATAGCTTTCTTGAATTCTTATTCCAAAATGGGGGATTCAAGCCTGAGTCTTTCCTCTGGGCTGATGAGGGCTGGAATATCTAAGACCATTTCTTCCATAGTGTTTTGGGAGACTTTCTCCTCATCATTATACAATTGCTCTAAGAAGGTCCTTACCTCCAAATTGATTGCCGCTTGACTTGAGATGATTATGCCATCCTCATTTTTTAGTTCTCTCAGAGTGTTCCATCGCTGACTATCCCTACATTGATTTTGGAAGAATTAGTGTTCTGATCTCCCCCTTTAAGCCATAGGATGCGTGACCAGAGCCTCCATCCGTCATCCTCTTGCCTTGGAATTTTCTGCAGGCTTGTTTCCAGTTCTATCTCTTTGACAAGATGTTCCTTAGTGATCTCACTTACTTCCATTTTCGCTTGAAGAGCTTCCATGTTCTTTATTATTTCACCTTTCTTCTTCGAGGGCTCTTGATAGTGATTTTTTTCCCAGGATTTGAGGGCTACTTTTACCCTTCTTAGTTTCTACTCCCAAGAGTATGCTGGAGAGCCAGGGATGAAATAGCACCATGCACTAGAGATGATGTCTTCAACTCCTTCAGCCTCGAGCCAAAGACAATTGAATCGGAAAGGGAGGGGCCCCAAATTTTCTAAGGGTGGGAAAAAGGGACAAATAGGCTTATGATCTGAAATATCTATGCACAACAGTTTGGTTTTAGGGTAAGAGTTGAGGAGATGAGTACTAACCAGGAAGCGATCTAGTTTGGTAGTGATATGGCCGTGTCCGATTCTTTCATTACTTCATGTGAAGATGTCGTTTTTTGGTTTGATGTCCGTAAGACCCCACTAGGGTATAAGATCTTCTAATATTTCCCCAAAAGGGTCCTTGACCTTAGTTTAGCCTCTGCATTCATCCGCAGAGATAGTTACATTGAAATCACCAGCAATTAAGCAAGGGATGAGCAATTTGCTTTTGCATTGCTCTTCGAGTGAGGTTCAAAAGTTGTCTTTCTGAGCATGCATGGTTGGGCCATAGACATTCCTAATCTAGAGCTTTTATTTGTTTTCTTTATTTTCTAGCTTAATGAGAAGCTAGTTTTTATTTTTGATGGCAGAGAGCATGCCAAATTTTTCAGAATCCCACCAGCATAGAAGACCTCCGGAGGCTCCATTGGTGTTAGTGGCTAATCGAGAGCCTTTTGGCCAAATTTTTTTAAAGGTTGCAAGGCTATCTTCAGCTGATTTTTTTGTCTCCTAGATGAGAAGAATTGAGCCATATTATATCGATTTAAATCTCTTGAAAACTTCTAACTTCTGTGAACCTCCTAACCCTCTGCAATTCCATGAGGCCACTTTCATTATTTATTGAGTTGTCTAAAAGCCTTTTACTTCTCCTCTTTTTCCTCTTCAGCACCGAGTAAATACTTGCTTGCTTGTGAAGTTTAGACTAGAAATTCTAGATTAGACTGCTTTCCTACTGCGTTTTCCCTTGATGCTTCCTGCTCCCTTATGGCTTTGTTGGACTTTCTTCCTTTTCCGGAGAGAGGTTCTTGTTGTTCTGTAGAAGTATTTGTTGCTTCTTATGAACATGCTTTTTCCCTAGATCTTGTGACTGATCCTTCAGAGTTTGCCACAGCTTCCCTACTTTCTTGAGGTTGTGCCATAACCTCTTTCGGAACTTCCTTCTCCTTATGTGATGGAACCACTACAGGTGTTTCATCTTCCTGTTGTTGAACAGCTTCAGGATTTTCCTCTTGGGTTTCTATTTCTTGTGTCTCAGCTTGCAGGACCTCAAACCGATTTCCAGGGGCACTCTTTGATGGAATGTGCGGCTCCTTGAGGGACTTTGTTGTCTTCTTCCTGCTTGCAGCATTCCATCCATCATCTTGTGGGCTATCTGAGATGGGTTTCTTTGGTTTCTTCAGACATGATTTAGCAAAATGTCCATACTCATGGCAGTATTTGCATTTGAACGGGATTTGCTCATAATCCATAGTTTGTAGATGGTTCCATCCATCTATGGAGAGAATAATGGATTCTACTAGGCCCTTTTCAAGGTCTACTTCGATGCAGATTCGGGCACATGAGAACATTGGGGCTTTTGGTTCAGATTTGTCCACATATTTCCCCAACGTATTCCCTATTGCTCGAAAATCCTCATCGTTCCAGCAATGGAGGGGTATGTGGGGAAGATTTACCTAGGATGGAACCACCTTTGGGACATCCTTTTCTAGGTTGAATGAAAGATCCCATTTATTCAAATACATGCCTCTTGGACCCATGAAATAGGGGCCATTCCTGGAGATAAGGTCGCGATCCTCCTCCTTTTTTAAAATGAAAGCAAAGTAGCCTTTTCCACAGAAAATCTGTTGAACTTCCCCGTGGATCAGGGTTCTCCAATTTTTATTAAGCTAGACCTCCACTGAGTGCTGGGATGGCCAAATCCCAATAAACAAGCCAATGAGACCTTTCTTTGAGAGGGTAACTGCTTTACGCTTTGAGGCAGCAGAGCTGAGCTTTACTTCACGGACGTCGATGCACTTGACAAAGCGAGATGAGGGGGGCATAGCCGACGAAGTGGGGGGAAGAGAGGCCATGATATCATGGAAATGGTCCATAATGGACATAGGATCAGGGGGATCCATGGGCGCAAGGCCTGTAGGCCTGTAGAACTGAAAACCCTAGGCGTGCTCAGCTTAGGGTTCGGCTTCACCAATCCAACGCAAGTTTATCAATAATCAATTTTAAGTTGTTAATGCACACATGAACTTTATGTGTATGATGAACAACATATTCAATAAATATCTGGATAAGTTTGTTTTGTTATTTATAGACGAAATCCTAGTTTATTCTAATAATAAAGAGGAACACGAAGAACACCTTCACATAGTACTACAAGTGTTACGAGAACAACGAATTTACGCCAAGTTTATTAAATGTGATTTTTACAAACCACAGATCTAGTGCTTAGGTCACATTACTCTGAGATAGGGATAGTTGTGGACCTGGAAAAGATTATAGCGACAAAGTATTTTCCTACCCCTACTAGTGTCACTGGCATTAGGTCCTTTTTGGGATTAGCTGGATGTTATCGAAGGTTCATTGAGAAATTCTTGAGAATAACTTGTCCCATGAATGATTTGAAAAAGAAAGCAAATAAGTTCTTATGGAATACCAAGTGCAAAGAAAGTTTTCAAAATCTTAAACAAATTTTCATGACCGCACCGATACTACGGATTACAAATCTGGACGGGTATTTCATTGTTTGCATGGATGCAACCAAGAAAGAAATTGGAGGAGTCCTCTTGCAGAACAATCATGCGATTTGTTATGTATCTCAGAAGTTAAAAGAGCATGAGCAAAACTATGCTATGCATGATCTTGAGTTAGCAACAATCATCCACATGTTGAAGATGTGGAGGCACTACCTCATGGGAAGGAAATTCCTTCTCAAGATAGAAATATGAGTCTGAAGTATTTATTTGATCAACCGGATCTGAATGCAGGGAAAGCCAGATGGTTGGCTTTCCTAAGTGACTACCATTTCGAGTTAAATCATATTAAGGGAAAAGAGAACAAGGTTGCCGATTCTTTGAGTCGATGAAATCATATGATATAGGAGGTTACTTTAAGTCAAACAAATGCAGATTTGCATGAGAGGATTAGCATGACCAATAGATTTGACCCTTCCTATGTAGAAATACTCAAGAAAGTACAAAAGGATAGGTTGTTTCAACAACAAAAATAATACAAGGTAGACGAATCCAGACTACTATGGTCCAAGGAGAGATTGTACGTTCCAGAAGGAGGGGGCATTCAGTCCAACAAACTCACAAAATTCCATTGGGCACCCTACTCGAGGCACCTGGGATATCAAAAGATGATATCTGTTGTCAAGAGGTACTTTTTCTAGCCTAAATTAAAGGTCGACATTGCGATGTTTATCGCGAAATTTCAGGAATTTCAGCTGGTCAGAGCTGAGCATCATCATCCTTTGGGATTGTTGTAGCTGTTATCCATTCCGGAACAGAAGTGGGAGGTCATTAGTATGTATTTTATCACCGATCTACCGAAAAGTAAGGAGAAAAATGATTCTATCTTTTTAGTTATTGACAAATTGTCAAAAGCAGCACACTTCATTCTTGTGAAGTCAACCTATGAGGTAGTGAACATTGTCGATATCTTATTGAAGGAGATATTTAGATTGCAGGGGATACCCAAGGAAATCATCTCGAATTGAGATGTTAAGTTTACAGGAAACGTTTCATGTCCAATGCCTCAATTTTGCAAAAAAAATATTATCTTAATTGATTTTATTTGAGGACAATATGTTAAATTTTATGCTAATTTATAATTGATGACTCAACAGAGTCAAGGATATTTAATGTAATTTTGAATATTTTTATTTTAAATAAATAAAAGAAGAGACAATAGTTGAGGAGAGCTGTTAAAAGAGTGTTTACTGGTCAAATTGGTGGAGGAGACTAGGTGGAGAGCAAACAGACATGTGGCAACATCCTCACACCTCTTCCAACTGTTGCAGCTGGAAACCTCCCTACATTTGGGGTCATGATTCCCCAAGAAATTGGAATCAGAGGAGGTGGCTCAATTAATGACAACTGACCCAAAAGACCTAGGCAATCTTTATAAAAATGCCCATTGCAGAGAGCTGAGGAAGCTCATTCTAGAGAAGTGATCATTCAAGTGAATGTACTTCAGAGATATTCAATGGAAGGGAATTTTGGAGAGAGTTTGAGGGGATACCTGCTGAACGATATAGTGTAGCTTTTAAGCTAAAATATCTTACTACTGATCACAGGGTGTTTTACTGAGTTATTCGACCAGTCTAATGTTTTCATGCTCCACCAGTTCTCATCCAAAAGACCAGGGACAGGCTCAGGGGTCCTGAGGAAGCATTGTTTGAGCACTCTCCAAGAGTTTTGTAGGGAGGAACGGCCTCCTAGCACTGTTGTTGTCTATCCTAATAAGGTTCTACATCATTTTGTTTTACTGTGTTAGATAGATAAATTTGAATCTGACTGTTAAATGAATGTTTAATATTCAGTTGTAAAATGTTAGAATTAGTAATCTTTTATATTATTGAAGAAATGAATTTGAAAAAGTAATGTGTTAAGATGGAAAATAGCCAGCATTAACTTCGTCACAGGTTGCAAAGAGTTGTCACAAGTTCTTGCAAGAAGAAGTGATACTGTGTGTTAGTTACCAAAACTCTTTCACTATTAAAAACCTAGCTATAAACCAACCTATACTGTGAGTCTTCTATTATGAAAAGAGAGCTAAATATTCACCTTTAATATTGAGTAACAAACAGTCTAGCAAAGAGATTGTCACCAACTGCAAATAGCGCATACAAAATTCCAAACCCTACAACATTGATGGAGCACAACCACAGCAATGAAGCTTAGCTTCTCATCGCAGTGACAGGCCATGGGGAAGGCAAGAAGAAGCTAAGGATAGGCTGCGAGCCAAGTGAAAACAACCAGTGAACTCTCACATGGTAAAACCCACGGCTACGAAGGCTAGCAATAAGACTAAACTCAGGAGACTACAGTAACATTAACCCAAGATTTGGAGCAAGCCAAAAAACCAAAAAACTTACCAAGAGATCCTATACCAGAAGACCTAACCACTAATTCCTAAGAACTGTTACAAACAGTAAAATATTTAAAATTTTAAATGGAATCAGTTAAATGAGAGAATGAAAGGATTCTGAGAGCTCAGGAGGAGCTAAATTATATCCTAACAGAAAGGTTTCAAACTGAGGGTAGGGGTAAAAGTGCTGAACCAAAAGATACAAGTATTCAACATAAATATAAGAAGATTAAACCGAATAAAAATGAAAGTAGCTCATCCTCAGAGGTGTTTGGTGAACAAATAAATTTTCATACTACTAGTGACAGTAGTGATGACAATCATTATACTAAAAAGAGGAAATATAAACCCTATGAAGAAATTTTTGGGGAGTTTAAAAAGATTAAACCACCAACATGCAATGGAGAGACTGACAAGGGGGAGGAAGGATAATCATGGTTATCTAGGATGAAGAAGTACTTATAGATTTATAACTATTCTAACCAATTAACGACTAGAATGGCTATCTACAATCTCTCAGGAAATGCTAAGATTTGGTGGCAGGACTTGAAGAGAGTGAAGGGAAAAAAAGAGAAAAAAGTAAACTCGAGTACCTTCAAGAGGTACTTTAAAAAGAAATTTTTGTCTGAGTAATACTATGAAGAGAGAGCAAAATAATTCTATGAGCTTAAATTAGGATCAATGACTATGAAATATCTAAACATCAAGTTTTTAAGTTTGCTTAGGTATGTGCCATACCTTGTAGATGAAAAACCAAAGGTACAACGATTCCTTAGTTGTCTACCTTATCATATTAAGGACATGATTGAGTATGACAATCCAAAGAATTTGAAAGAAGCCATGAGGAAAGCTAATTTCTGTTATGAACGGAATCAGAAGAAGGAAAGCATGGCCAACTGGAAGGCCAAGAAGAATAATAACCATTATGATCAAAAGAAGAAAGAATTTGTGCCCAACAAAAATTCCAAGAACAATAAGGCCAGAAATTTTCCTAACAAGAATTTCCAAGGGAATAAGAACAATTCACCAAGCAATTAGAATAATTCCATGGGTAAAGAGTCTGCTAATAACCATGGTAATTACACCAAGAACTTTGAATGTAAAGAAACTCTTAAAATGCTGGGAGTGTAATGGCCCACAATATGCCTCATTCTGTCCTAATCGAAAAAAGACTGTCAGTAATATTCATACTATACAGGAGGAGATGACTATTTGAGAACTAGCGAGGACTATGCCCAGAATCAATGCAGCCTTGGAGAATCGATAAGCAGAATATCAAACTTCCATGGTGGAAGTAGAAGGTATGATAAACCAAACCGCTATAACTATTTTAATTGATCCAAGAGCTAGTCTCAGTTATATTTCACCTAAAATGGTAGAAAAATGTAAGTTTCCTATGGAAAATTTTGAGAATTCTTGGTTGGTTCAGTTATCCACCAATACTAAAAGGAAGGTAACTTGTTTTGTAAAAGAATGTGCAGTAGTTGTGGATCAAGTTGAAACTGTTGTAAAGCTTAATGTATTACCTCTTGGTTCTTATGACTTACTCATCGGTATGGATTGGTTAGAAGAACATAGGGTAATTTTAAATTGTTATGATAAAACCTTTACGTGTGTAAACAAAGATGGAAAACCAATAAGTGTAAAGGGAATCCCTAGAAAAACAACCATAAGGCATATTTCTTCTCTGCAGCTTAAGAGAGTTGTTAGGAAGGGTTGTAAAGCTTATGCAGTAACAATAACTAATGAGGAGAATCTAAATAAAACAAACAAATTAAAATTGGAGGATATACCAATTTTAAGAGAGTATACTGATGTATTTTCGGAAGAAATTCAGGCACTACCTTCGAAAAGGAAACTGGATTTTACCATTGAACTGGTACCTGGTGTAGTACCTAGCTCAAAGGCCCCTTATCGAATGAACATACTAGAACTTAATGAGTTAAAGTCACAATTAAAAGAACTTATTGATAAAAAGTATATTCGACCTAGTGTGTCTCCCTAGGGGGCACCTACCATCTTCGTTAAGAAAAAGGATGAAACCATGCAACTTTGCATAGATTACCATCAGTTGAATAAGATGACTATCAAAAATAGATACTCGTTAGCCTGCATAGATGATCTGTTTGATCAAATACATGTAGCCACGGTGTTTCCAAAAATTGATTTAAGGTCTAGATATCACCAAGTTAGGATTAAAGATGAAGACATCTTTAAAATAGCTTTTAGAACTCGATATGGCCATTATGAGTTTGTCGTCATGCCATTCAGGCTTACTAATTCCCCAGCTAGTTTTATGTGTTTAATGAAGAACGCTATGCATAAGTATCTAGAAAATTTTGTAGTTGTGTATGTCGACAATATATTAATCTATTCAAAAACTGAAGAAGAACATAAAGAACATTTAAATTTTTTTTTGCAAGAATTACAAGATCATCAACTCTTTGCAAAGTTTAGTAAATGTGATTTCTTCAAAGATAAGATTCAGTACTTAGGTCATGTGGTGACTAAGGAAGGGATTTCGGTGGATCCCGAAAAGATAAAGGCAATCGAAGATTGGCTGGTTCCTAAGGATGTAACTGATGTTCGATCCTTCATGGGAATTACCGGTTATTGCTGAAGGTTCATTGAAGGTTTTTCGAGCATCACGAATCCGATAACTTCTTTGCAGAACAAAGGAAAGAAATTTGATTGGAACAAAAAATGCGAGGAAAGATTTAAAAAGTTAATAACTTTGTTAACCAACACACCTATTTTAAGAATAGAAGATCCAAATAAAGAATTTGTGGTGTGCACCGATGCCTACAATGATGGTTTAGGAAGTGTTCTGACTCAAGAAGGGCATCTTATTGCTTATGAGTCTCGAAAATTAAAAATTCATGAAAAGAATTATGCAACTTATGATCTGGAATTAGCTGTTGTTATACATGCTCTAAAGATGTGGTGTCATCACCTAATTTGTAGAAAATTTATTTTAATGACTGATAATAAAGGACTAAAATATCTGTTAGATCAGCCTAATCTAAATGTTAGACAAGCTAGGTGGCTAGCTTTTCTAAGTGAGTATGATTTCAAAATTCAGCACATCAAAGGTAAAGAAAATAAAGTTGCAGATGCATTAAGTAGGAATGCAAGGCTAAATTTCAGAGCAGTTATCAGCACTTATACAACAGATCTAGATGAACAGCTTAAAAGAAAGATAGAATAAGATGAAATTTACGAAAACTTACAAGCTAAAATGAAATAAAATCCAACAGAAAGCTTACGTAAAGGGTATAGTTTGAATGCAAAAGAATTTTTACTGTATAAAGACAGAATGTATGTACCTAACATACCTAAAGTTAAGTTGTTAATTTTGGAAGAAATCCATAAAACTCCATAGTCAGGTCAGCCACGTTATCAAAAGACTATAACTATGTTAAGAAAAGAATATTTTTGGCCAAATATGAAGACCGAGTTAGCAGAGTATATCGCTAGGTGTTTTGAATGTCAGCAGGTTAAAACTGAACATCAACACCCAACTGAATTACTTCAGCCGTTGCCCATTCCTAGATGGAAATGGGGGATAATTAGTCTTGATTTTATTACTAGACTGCCTAAAAATCAGAATTTAAATGATTCTATCATGGTAGTGGTCAATAAATTAAGTAAAGAAGCTCACTTTATACGTGTTAAAACTACGTATAAAGCAGCAAACATAGCTGATATTTTTCTAAAATAGATTTTTCAACTGCATGGAATACTGAAAGTCATAATCTGAGATAGAGATCCTAAATTTACAGGTAACTTTTGGAAATCTCTGTTTAAAGGATTAAACACTACATTAAATTTTTGTACTTTGTTCCATCCTCAAACAGATGGACAAACTGAAAGAGTAAACCAAGTAATGGAAGATTTATTAAGGATCTATG
Organism: Pseudotsuga menziesii; assembly: GCA_001517045.1. Lineage (NCBI taxonomy): Eukaryota > Viridiplantae > Streptophyta > Pinopsida > Pinales > Pinaceae > Pseudotsuga > Pseudotsuga menziesii. The sequence continues at coordinate 647,397 of LPNX010805682.1, forward strand.
TGAAAGACCAGCCAGGTAAATGGGAGGATTATTTGCATCTCCTAGAATTTGTTTATAATAATAATTATCAGACATCAACCAAATTTAGTCCTTTCGAAATCTTGTATGGAAGGAAATGTAATACTTTTATCTCTTGGAGTAACTCGGTGGATAGATTAGTATTAGGTCCTGGACTATTAAAGGAAATGGAAGAAATTGTAAAGTAGGTACAAGGTAATCTAAAAGTTGTGCAGGATCGACAAAACAATCATGCAAACCTTAAAAGAACTCCAAAGGAGTTTCAGGTAGGTGAACATGTGTTCATCACGGTGAGGCCCAAAAAGAGCTCTCTGAGATTGGGAAGTTGTGCAAAATTAGCACCTCGTTACTGTGGTCCATTTGAAATACTGTCCAGGATTGGACAAGTAGCTTATCAATTAGCGTTACCACCAAATTTAAGAGTACATAATGTTTTTCACATTTATGTATTAAAGAAATATGATCATGATGCTACTCATGTTGTTAACTAGAATGATGTACATGTGGAACCAGAAGGAGATTTTCTGGTGGAACCGAACTGTATCCTCAGGTGGAGGGACATCACACTTCGGAACCACACCATTGGTCAGGTGAAGGTGCAATGGAAGCACCTTAGCCCAGAGGAAGCCACCTGGGAATTGGAAAGTAGAATGCAAGATGCATATCCAATTCTATTCCAGGGGAATTTCGAGGATGAAGAATAAATAACATCGAAGACGATGTTATGCTCTAAGGGGGTGTGTATGTCACATGCCCCAATTTTGAAAATTTTTTTTTATCTTATTTGATTTTATTTGAGGACAATATGTTAAATTTTATGCTAAGTTGTAATTGATGACTCAGCAGAGTCAAGGATATTTAATGCAATTCTGAATATTTTTATTTTAAATAAATAAAGGAAGAGACAACAGCTTAGGAGAGCTGTTAAAAGAGTGTTTACAAGTCAAATTGGTGGAGGAGACTGGGTGGAGAGAAAACAAACATTTGGAAGCATCCTCAAACCACTTCCAATTGTTGCAGGTGGCAACCTCCTACATTTGGGGTCATGATTCCCCAAGAAAGTGGAATCAGAGCAAGTGGCACAATTAATGACAACTGGCCCAAAAGACCTAGGCAATATTTATAAAAATGCCCATTTAAGAGATGTGAGGTGGTTCATTATAGATAAGTGATCATTCAGGTGAATGTACTTCAGAGAAATTCAATGGAAGCGAATTGTGGAGAGAGTTTGAGGGGATAACTGCTGAATGATCTAGTGTAGCTTTTAAGATGAAAGATCTTACTGCTGAGTGTAGGTTGTTTTACTGAGTTATTGGACCAGTGTACTGTTTGCATGCTCCACTATTTCTTAGCCAAAAGACCAGGGACAGGCTCGGGGGTCCTAAGGAAGCGTTGTTTGAGCGCTCTCTAGGAGTTTGGTAGGGAGGAACAACCTCCTAAGGCTGTTGTTGTCTATCCTAATCATGTTCTACATCATTTTGTTTTACTATGTTAGATAGATAAATTTGAATCTGACTGTTAAATGAATGTTTAATATTCAGCTGTAAAATGTTAGAATTAGTAATCTTTTAGATTATTGAAGAAATGAATTTGAAATAGTAATGTGATAAGATGGAAGATAATTCTAGTCTGTGTTTTTCCACACCTGGAAGGACCAGGCTGTAGTCCAGCACAGATAGAGTATTTACAGTAGATGGAAGAAAATGTTAAGGGTCTGAATAGAATAGATGTGTTTCTGCATTTCGTAGTAGCAGAATAATTTATTTCAGTATGTAGGTTATTATTAAAAAGAATAATGATTTGGTTATCTATGTTTATTGTTTAAACAAGCTTATTTATTTAAATATATTAGAAAAGAAATAGCAGTAATCTAGTACAAGTAGAAGGATTAATATGTTAAGGAATCACCCTGGTAGATAAGATTTTGTGTTTATAGACAATAGATTATTCTTTTTTATTCAAGTTAAAATATTATGGAGGTTAAACTATGTTATGTTAGATATATATTTCTCTGCATTTACTTAGTAACTAATTGGAATGCAGTAGAAAAATCACAGTCAAGCTACATTGTTATATACAGTTCCATAAAGAAATAAACTACTAATCATATAGTTTATTCTCTAATAATATCAACTAAACTAAGACTATCAATTACTATAACCATGTAGGGTTATATTAAATGTATTTAAATTTAAAAAAAAAAACTAAGTTATAGAATCTATGCTTATCTTTTTAAACAGCTCAGAGTAAAATTTAATCTGTCAGTTTAAGTAAATAAAAACAATGAGAATATAATTAACAACAAATATAAAAATAAATATCTATCTATGTAAAGAACTGTTTTATATTTATCAAACATGTTTATACTTGTAAAGGTAAGCTAGAGGGTCGAAACCCTAAACCAAATTTAATCTTTACAAATAAAAACATTTAAGTTAGAATCCATTTATTTGGATTATTATATTAATAATCTATTAAACTACTATAGACTGTTTACAGTCCTTTAAGGATAAATGAAAAGGAAAATGTTCATATACAACTTAAAGTTTTCACAACACACCTGTAATACTAAATAAAACAAATTTAACAAGTAGCAGAACCTATTTAAAATAAATTGAAAGATTTAATTAAACAAGGGTTTCATTCAAGAAAACCCTAGCTTGTATTTCCTGAGCAAACAAGTAAATATTACAAATTACACTATGACTAAATTACAGTATTAAAAAATAACAATATTATATACACAAAATATGAAAGACACAATTTTTCATTATTAACAGTCGGTTAGGGAAAACCCTAACTTACATAGAGTCACCATATAGTAGCACTGCAAAACGAGTCTGAGCTCGAAGACAAACTCTTTTAAAAACCATTGTATTTCATTTATAGGCTGTAAGGCTAGCAACATAAACTAATTACAACACCCAGCGCAAGGCCAAGACTACTCACGACGAAGTGAGGGTTTGTAAACAGAATAGAAACCAACAACATTTAAAAAGAAAACCATAGATCTAATGGTGAAAATGGACAAGCTTCCAAGCTCGGGGTTTCACCATCAACAACCATATTACAAGTAGGGTAAGAAGCCAATCATTGAACACAGGGCTTACCGGATTGGAGCAACGAGCGCTCAAAGACAACCATCATTAACTTCGTCACATGTTGCAAAGAGTTGTCACAAGTTCCTGCAAGAAGAAGTGATACTTTGTGTTAGTTACCAAAACTCTTTCACTATTAAAAACCTAATTGTAAACCAACCTATACTGTGAGTCTTCTATTGTGAAAAGAAAGCTAGATATTCACCTTTAATATTGAGTAACAAATAGTCTAGCGAAGAGACTGTCACCAAATGTAAACACCGCATACAAAATTCCAAACCCTATGATGTTGATGGAGGTCAACCACATCAATGAAGCTTAGCTTCTCATTGTGTGACAAGCCATGGGGAAGGCAAGATGAACCTAAGGATAGGCTACGAGCCAAGTGCAAACAACCAGTGAACTCTCGCATGGTAAAACCCACAGCTACGAACTCTAGCAATAAGACTGAACTCAGGAGACTACAGTAACATTAACCCAAGATTTGGAGCAAGCTAGAAAAGGAAGGATACTCACGGCTGCCATGAAAAACTTGGAAATCAGCCCAAAGGCCAGCATGAACTACGGAGGGAAAATGACAAAGCGATTAGGGTTGTAAGAGTTTTGTACTGCCAACACATGGACAAGAGGTGACCACGCGCCCTCAAATATTTCAAACTATGTATGGGTCGATTCCAAAGTTCACCTACGTTTCAATCATCCCAATTATTAAAACCATGATTTTTATCAACCTTGCATGAACTATGATGTATGCATATACAAATCCCATAGTTAATCATATATCACTTATATCATAATGTTTGATAGCTCGATTTTGGCGTTTGATTAAACAACAATTCATAAACATTGACCCTAGTTATGGGTGGTAACCATTTGATGTTATGGAAAAGCCCAAAGTCGATTTGCTTAGAACCTTTCTAACTACTATAAATTTATATTCTTGAAAAACATTGTTGAATATGAATCTTTTGTAAACCAAACTTATCACTCATAAACCAATAGCTTGGGTGGTGATAAATTGTAGAGTTGGATAGCATAGTAAAAGAGTATAATTATGAGTTTTACAAAGTTCAACATTGGTTTAAAACTTTCATAGACACTAGATGCTTCTCGACTTGTCAATGCTGGTAATTTTACCATATTCGTTTATGTTGGACTAGATAGTTTGTGATGGTTCAAAGATAACATGTACTTCTTATAAGGTATAATTTTGATCAGAGTAGAAAGATCTACCTTATTAGTTACTTTAAACATTAACTTAATATAAGAGAGGCATTATGATAATAACAAATTACAAATGGAATAACCATGCTCAAGTCTATAATCATTGAAATGACACTGATTAACTTAGACTTAGGAAGTAAGGGCAAATAGTATTCCATCTTGGAATGATGCAGTTATTTGTTTACAATAATCAAGTTTATAATATCAAGGAGTTTTTACAAGTAGTAAGTTTCCCTACAGAATGTAAATAAAGATCAGTTGGTACTTTAGTAAATAATACGATAATGTAGGTGGTTACATTAGTACATGTAGTGCGTCGTAATGTAAGTAAGAAACTTGATTACCTATTAGTGAACAACCGGTTTGCACATATAAGTAACAGGTTGATATTTTCTATAACTAGTAAGTTAAAAATAAAATCGAATCGTATATTCTATTGATAATTTTTACTATCAGTATTAGTAAAAACTCTTTAAGGATAACGTTGCAAGTTAAGAATGCTAAAATAGAAATGAATATATGACAAAGATTATTTGTTAAGAGTTCATAGTAAGTATCCTTGGTGTCACTAAGCTTGAAGAAGAAAGGACCCATTTATCTGAAATTTGCTTACAAGAAAAACTGGAGAAGATAAATTACTTTACCTCATTGAAGTTGCTTGAAAATTATCAGTTTATTTTTCTAGCATATTTATTTTGCAAAATAGAAACACTTCTTGATACTTATGAATTTAAAACGTCTACTTGTTCGATCGTACCTGTAAACCTGTAAGAACCAACAATCTGTCTACATTAGAATAAATGCTAAGTAATCCCAGGATTCAAAGTTAGACTCCACCTACTTTTCATAAAGTAGACTCATTAGTAAACTGAAAGAAAACAGTATGCAAGTAAATATTATTTATGTTACGAAGAAGAAGTTGTTTTACTTAACATAATTTAAAAATGTGTAATACTAATCGTTGGACTATTTCATTTTTTCCGCTAATCATTAGCTGTTGGTAAACCACATATCCATCATTTTATGTTATCTCAAAATTTTAAATTTTTGTCAAAATTTGGCATTTTGACATGGGGTTTTGACATATGGTATCAGAGCACAAGGTTCAAACACTAGGCCTTGATGAAGCCCAACTAGCTTTTATGAAACAATGATTTTGAATTATTTTTCTGATGTATTTTCCTTCAAATGTTATTCAATAGAGAAATTGTTTTTGAAGTTTAACAACAAGTATGGAAACACTGGAGGAATATGCAGAGGAGGAATCTCCATTTACTGAACCAAAAAACTTACCAAGAGATCCTATACCAGAATACCTAACCACTAATTCCTCAGGACTGTTACAAACAATAAAAGATTTAAAATTTGAAATGGAATCAGTTAAACGAGAGAATGAAAGGATTCTGAGAGCTCAAGAGGAGTTGAATCAGATCCTAACAGAGAGGTTTCAAACAGAGGGTAGGGGTAAAAGAGCTGAATCAGAAGATACAAGTCATCAACATAAATATAAGAAGATTAAACAAACTAAAAATGAAAGTAGCTCATCCTCAGAGGTGTTTGGTCAACAACAAAATTTTCATACTACTAGTGACAGTAGTGATCACAATCATTATACTAAAAAGAGGAAATATACACCCTATGAGGAAATTTCTTGGGAGTTTAAAAAGATTAAACCACCAACATTCAATGGAGAGACTGAGAAGGGGGAGGAAGCAGAATCTTGGTAATCTGGGATGAAGTAGTACTTCCATATTTATAACTATTCTAACCAATTAAATGCTAGAATGGCTATCTACAATCTCTCAAGAAAGGCTAACATTTGGTGGCAGGACTTGAAGAGAGTGAAGGGAATAAAAGAGAAGAACGGAAACTAGAGTACCTTCAAGAGGTACTTTAGAAAGAAATTTATGTTTGAGCAATACTATGAAGAGACATCAAAAGAATTCTATGAGCTTAAATTAGGATCAATGACTATGAAAGATATAAACAACAAGTTTTTAAGTCTTATTAGGTATGTTCCATACCTTGTAGATGAAAAACCAAAGGTATAGTGATTCCTCAGCTATCTACCTTATCATATTAAGGACAGGATTGAGTATGACAATCCAAATAATTTGGAAGAAGCCATGAGGAAAGCTAATTTATGTTATGAACAGAATCAGAAGAAGGAAAGCATGGCCAACTATAAGGCCAAGAAGAATAATAACCATTATGATCAAAAGAAGAAATAATTTGTGCCCAATAGAAATTCCAAGAACAATAAGGCCAGAAATTTTCCTAACAAGAATTTCCAAGGGAATAAGAACAATTCACCAAGCAAACAGAATAATTCCATGGGTAAAGAGTCTACTAATAACCATGGTAATTACACCAAGAAATTTGAACGCAAAGAACCTATAAAATGTTGGGAGTGTAATGTCCCACAATATGCCTTAGTCTGTCCTAATCGGAAAAAGACTGTCAGTAATATTCATACTATACAGGAGGAGATGACTGTTGGAGAATTAGCGAGGGCTATGCCTAGAATCAATGCAGCCTTGGGGAATCGACAAGCAGAATATCAAACTTCCATGGTGGAAGTAGAATGTATGATAAACCAAACCCCTATAACTATTTTAATTGATCTAGGAGCTAGTCTTAGTTATATTTCACCTAAAATGGTAGAAAAATGTAAGTTACCTGTTGAAAATTTTGAGAATTCTTGGTTGGTTCAGTTAGCCACTGGTGCTAAAAGGAAGGTAACTTGTTTTGTAAAAGAATGTGCAGTAGTTATGGATCAATTTGAAACTGTTGTAAAGCTTAATGTGTTACCTCTTGGTTCTTATGACTTACTCATCAGTATGGATTGGTTAGAACAACATAGGGTAATTTTAAATTGTTATGATAAAACCTTTACGTGTGTAAACAATGATGGAAAACCATTAAGTGTAAAGGGAATCCCTAGAAAAACAACCATAAGGTAGATTTCTACTCTGCAGCTTAAGAGAGTTGTTCGGAAAGGTTGTAATTCTTATGCAGTAACAATAACTGATGAGGAGAATTTAAATAAAACAAACAAATTAAAATTGGAGGATATACCAGTTTTAAGAGAGTATACTGATGTATTTTTGAAAGAAATTCAGGCATTATCTTCGAAAAGAGAACTGTATTTTACCATTGAGTTGGTACCTAGTGCAGTACCTAGCTCAAAGGCCCCTTATCGAATGAACATACTAGAACTTAATGAGTTAAAGTCACAATTAAAAGAACTTATTGATAAAAAAGTAAATTCGACCTAGTGTGTCTCCCTAGGGGGCACCTGTCATCTTCGTTAAGAAAAAGGATGAAACCATGCGACTTTGGATGGATTACCGCCAGTTGAATAAGATGACTATAAAAAATAGATACCCGCTGCCCCACATAGATGATCTTTTTGATCAACTACATGGAGCCACGGTGTTTTCGAAAATTCATTTGAGGTCTGGATATCATCAAGTTAGGATTAAAGATGAAGACATCTTTAAAACAACTTTTAGAACTCAATATGGCCATTACAAGTTTGTCGCCATGCCATTCCGAATTACTAATGCCCCAGCTAGTTTTATGTCCTTAATGAACAACGTTATGCATAAGTATCTAGATAAGTTTGTAGTTGTGTTTATCGATGATATATTAATCTATTCAAACACTGAAGAAGAACATAAAGAACATTTAAAAATTGTTTTGCAAGAATTATGAGATCATCATCTTTTTGTGAAGTTTAGTAAATGCGATTTATTCAAAGATAAGATTCAGTACTTAGGTTATGTGGTGACTAAGGAAGGGATTTCGGTGGATCCCGAAAAGATAAAGGCGATCGAAGATTGGCCGGTTCCTAAGGATGTAACTGATGTTCGATCCTTCGTGGGAATTACCAGTTACTACCGAAGGTACATTGAAGGTTTTTCAAGAATCATGAATCCAATAACTTCTTTGCAGAAGAAAGGAAATAAATTTGATTGGAACTAGAAATGTGAGAAAAGCTTTAACAAGTTAACAACTTTGTTAACTAGCGCACCTATTTTAAGAAAGCTGATCCAAAATAAATAATTTGTGGTGCGCACCGATGCCTACAATGATGGTTTAGGCGGTGTTCTGACTCAAGAAGGGCATGTTATTTCCTATGAGTCTTAGAAACTAAAAATTCATGAAAATAACTATGCAACTTATGATCTATAATTAGCTGTTGTTATACATTCTCTAAAGAAGTGGCATCAACACCTAATTGGTATAAAATTTATTTTAATGACTGATAATAAAGGACTAAAATATCTGTTAGATCAGCCTAATCTAAATGCTAGACAAGCTAGGTGGATAGCTTTTCTAAGTGAGTATGATTTTGAAATTCAGCACATTAAAGGTAAAGAAAATAAAGTTGCAGATGCATTAAGTAGGAACGCAAGGCTAAATTTCATAGCAGTTATCAGCACTTATACAACAGATCTGGATGAACAGCTTAAAGCATGGATAGAACAAGATAAAATTGATCAAAAATTACAAGCTAAAACAAAAGAAAATCCAATAGAAATCTTAAATAAAGGGTACAGTTTGAATGCAAAAGAATTTTTACTATATAAAGATAGAATGTATGTACCTATCGTACCTAAAGTTAAGTTGTTAATTTTGGCTGAAATCCATAAAACGCCATAGTAAGGTCATCCAGGTTATCAAAAGACTATAACTACGTTAAGAAAATAATATTTTTGGCCAAATATGAAGACTGAGTTAGTAGAGTATATCGCTAGGTATTTTGAATGTCAGCAGGTGAAAACTAAACATCAACACCCAGCTGGATTACTTCAGCTGTTGCCTATTCCTAGATGGAAATAGGACATAATTAGTCTCGATTTTATTACTGGACTGCTTAAAAAACATAATTTAAATGATTCTATCATGGTAGTGGTCGATAAATTAAGTAAAGCAACTCACTTTATACCTGTTAAAACTACGTATAAAGCTGCAAACATAGCTGATATTTTTCTAAAACAGATTTTTCAACTGCATGGAATATCGAAAGTCATAATCTGAGATAGAGATCCTAAATTTATAGGTAACTTTTGGAAATCTTTGTTTAAAGGATTAAACACTACATTAAATTTCAGTACTTCGTTCCATCCTCAAACAGATGGACAAACTGAAAGAGTAAACCAAGTTCTGGAAGATTTATTAAGGATGTATGTGAAAGACCAGCGAGGTAAATGGGAGGATTATTTGGATTTGGTAGAATTTTCTTATAATAATAATTATCGGGCATCATCCAGATTTAGTCCTTTTGAAATCTTATATGGAAGGAAATGTAATACTCCTATCTCTTGGATTAACCCGGTGGATAGATTAGTATTAGGTTTTGAACTATTAAAGGAAATGGAAGAAATTGTAAAGCAGGTACAAGGTAATCTAAAAGTTGTGCAGGATCGACAGAAAAGTCAAGCAGACCTTAAAAGAACTCTAAAGGAGTTTCAGGTAGGTGAACATGTGTTCATCAAGGTGAGGCCCAAAAAGAGCTCTCTAAGATTGGGAAGTTGTGCAAAATTAGCACCTCGTTACTGTGGTCCATTTGAAATATTGTCTAGGATTGGAGAGGTAGCTTATCAGTTAGCGTTACCACCAAATTTAAGAGTACATAATGTTTTTCACATTTATGTATTAAAGAAATATGTTCATGATGCTACTCATGTTGTTAACTGGAATGATGTACAAGTGGAACCAGAAGGATATTTTTTGGTGGAACCAGACTGTATCTTCGGGCGGAGGGAGATCACACTTTGGAATCGCACCATTGGTCAGGTGAAGGTGCAATGGAAGCACCTTAGTCCAGAGGAAGCCACCTGGGAATTGGAAAGTAGAATGCGAGATGCATATCCAATTCTATTCCACGGGAATTCCGAGGACGAAGAATAAATAAAATCGAGGACAATGTTATGCTCTATGGGGATGTGTATGTCACATGCCCCAATTTTGCAAAAACAATATTATCTTATTTGATTTTAGTTGAGTACAATATGTTAAATTTTATGCTAAGTTGTAATTGATGACTCAGTAGAGTCAAGGATATTTAATGTAATTCTGAATATTTTTATTTTAAATAGATAAAGGAAGAGACAACAACTTAGGAGAGTTGTTAAAAGAGTGTTTACTAGTCAAATTGGTGGAGGAGACTGGGTGGAGACCAAACAGACATGGGACCAGTTGAAAGTGCAATGGAATCACTTTGAAGCTGATGAGCCTACTTGGGATAATGAAGCCACCATGATAAAGGCTTACCCTGCCTTGTTTCATGATTTCATTCAGAGTCCCTAAAACACCATAGACAGTGTTGTACTAAGAGGGGAGGGATGTAATATTCTAAATTTTGGACCTAACACTTATAGGCATGCGCCTATTGATTATGACGTTGTCTTGATTTTTTATGTTGATATATTGGGTTGAAGACCCCACTGCATATGAACACGATGATTTGTTTTATATATTGGGTGTAATCAAATTATTGATTATATATATATATATATATCCTTGTTTGTGTTGGGTGTGGACCCTGAAGCACATGATTGATGAGATGTTTTGTGTTGAGCGAGAATCTCTAGAACACATGAAAATAAAATTGGAAGTGTTAGGCATAATCCCTAGAGCCTTCCATGTTGATGTTGAGCATAAGCTCTAGAACATCGGATCCTTGACCCTTGTATCCCTAGGTGTATCATACAAGTACATTCTAGAATTAGTGTTGAGCGAAGAGCTCTGGAATTGCACTAAGTTTGTAACTCCCTATCTTTAAGCGTTAAGTATGGGATCTAATAACTGCTAGGGGTTACTGGAAAGAATTAATAATTCATGACTAAAAATGAATCGAGAAAGTATTGATCTCATCAAACTTATTTATGAATAATTAAATGAAATTTCAAATTTCTGTATTCTCTTCAAGTACTGAAGAAATACCATGTTATACGAGGGAATCCAACATGCAAGGATGTTTAGAGTTTCCTAGCCTACTAAACCTAACCATCTACCTTTTTGACCTTAATGAATAAGTGTCATAAGTCTAGGGATCATGGTATATGATTCCCAAAGACAAATGTTAATAAGTGTTATATTATTATGTATTTTATACATGGTATGTGTAAAGAATAAATATAGGAATAATATTAATAATGAAAGAAAGAAGGACAAGCTCCATCCATTATTATTTATTACTAAAAGATAATAAATAGTATAATGCCTACAAAAGTCTAACTAGGAACAAGTTAAAAGTTCCTAAGTTAAAGTATTAAAAATTACCCAAATTATTTAAAAAGGGTTAAATTAAGAAATCAAAGATTCTTGATTTAACTGCCCCTTTGACTGAAAAGTCTATTTATAAAGTCTCAAGCCAAGGGAAGGCTTAGGGTTCTAATCTATCTTTTGGGGGAGTCATTGTTCTGCCTGTTTATTTCTCAAGTGAATTATTGGAGAACATTTTCGTGAAGGGAAAAAGGAGAACTGATCGAGACCTGATATACCAGCTAGGAAACCTTAACTTAGGAGCTCTAACCTACTTGCATGTTGGAACCAGCTCAGGGGGTAAAGATGATTTTAATGAACCATACTTATTTAAAAGTGTATAAATGTTGGCGAATCTTACCAATTTTTAAAATGCCAACTATAAATTGTTTGGCGATATTTTTTGAAAAATATTTTAATTTCCAAGTATTTTATATTGTTTATATAATAATTTGGTGATTTTTAGGGTGAAAAAAGTTTACCCCATCAAAATTGGACGAAACAGGGATTCAAAAAATGAAAAATGGCGAATCATTTTTCGGAGAAAAACCCCTAAAAATAGTCCATGGGCTAAATTTCACCCCTAAAATTATCCCTGTCGAGGGGATTCGTATTGAAACCAGGAACGGTTCCTGGTCATGGTTGGTTGGAATGTGGTAGTTCCCAAGTGTTTCGATCATGTAATATAGAGGTCGGAGTCTTCTTATGAATTGTTAATGCTGGTTATTTGAGTGTGCAGATTTCACCCATTAAATGAGCTTCAATTTACAGGTATGAATCCCTAGCCTCCCTATTCCTTTTTTCTAGAATAAATGTTGGCTATGTTAGGCAAATGATTACATTACATTTTCTAACCCTATGTGTTTGTCTTCTGTTTAAATATTATAGGGCTTACATTTTAAATAATAATCCTAGGTTGTAATTTATTTCCTATGATAGATTTATCCAGGGTGTATTCATTTAGTTTACTTATGCAATTGTAATTCATGTATAAATATTCATAAATGGATTTGCACCCTAGTTTTACTCCTGTATTATTCTTACTGTTAATCTATGTTTCCTATAAAATAGGTTTTATTTCAGACCTATTACCTAGCTATACTTTGGCCTATATACTCTACTGACGGATTTCATTTGTCAATAGAGTCATGCTCAATTAAATGCTCATCTAGATCTATGCTTCATTTAAGACCCAAAATTAATTTAGCATCATCTAATTATAATAACAAGAAACTAATGAGTATACTACTAATATATAACTAGTATACTATTGGTAAATACATAAATACACTAACAATTTATGAAATAGAATTATAAATCTAATCTATAACATAATAGTTACATCTAAGCACAAATTATAAATATCCCACACTAAATATAAGATAAAAACCAATGAATACCTTTACGAGGTCTGCATAAAGAAATATCATTATAAACATTCTAACATTCAAGTTATTGAGACGCTTCAACGGTTCACATTTTTTACAAACAAGATACAATTTAGATCTACTAAATATAAACAAGAACATTATTAACAATAATATAAATCCATGGCATTAAGTAAAAAAATCGAACTACCTAAGTATTAAAAAGGCCCCACATAATTCATTTACATCCATCAATTAGAATACAACCATAAAATCGTTACTCTAATAATTTAAAACCCTTAGATACACAGAGGTCATAGTATCGACCCAGGTGGGCATCCAAGCCAAATCAAAAGACATAATAAAAACCCCAGCAATAATACACATAAATCATATAATAACGAAGCCTTTGCACCAAGGTCGAAGGAACAAATCCTGTAGACAAACATTTCCATTTCGCAAACATAAAAACATGGTGCTCAATCATTATAACGTTTATAGACAGTAATCCTTTAAATAAACCCCCAATACATAAAATGATCCAAGATTGAATCCTGTGAGGTCTTTTTACTATTACACAAAGCCACGCTATACATAGTTGTATGCGGGCTGTATTCTGAAACAAATCTTGCAACACAGAGGTCGTAAGACCCTTATAAAACTTACAACGCTTATACGCAGAATCTATGGCCTCGGCCTTCTCTACTAAAAGAATTTACAGTTCTACAATATTACAAACCCTATTACATAATAAACCAACAATCTGTAATATATATGCAATTGTGCATTATAAACACCAACTGTAAGTCTACTTTCCCTTTCACTATCGCAGCCACGATGGAGAGTACCGATGCCATGTAATGCATGGTCCCAAATACATTTCTCTAATAGGTTAGTCATCATTCTAACTATTATAATCACCAAAGGAAAAGGCCACATAAATAATAACCCAGGATTGAAACGCACCATTATAATAAACCCAATTCTTATAACAAATGAAAAATAAACACAGTGTAGTTTTTAGTAACCATTGCAATCATAAACACAGAATGTATTCACAACTTAGGGTCTTAATACATTAACATAATTTACACAGTCAACTGCTTACGACCTTGCACTATTACAAGCAATGGTGCTGCCATGGCCTGTTATACATCTTCAAACAGTAAAAAAAATTATACAGAGAGCCTGCCAAGGTAGCAAGTTTTTCCTCATGGATAAACAACATAAATAATTACAAAAACCGAAGTCTTTATAAGATCTGGCCTGAAGGATTTTGAAACCCCACTTTAAAACCCTATTCTATTGCTGCACAAAATCAGAGTTCTTTTAGACTCGAGAAAATACCCCAACCATGAAGAAATCAAACTCAGTCTCCACAATGAAGCCGAGAGGAGAAAAGTGAAAGCTTTTTAGTAGGCTTACTGTAAGGTATGGATTTTCAAGGGTTTGTTTCCAAAGCTACAAACCAAGTCCCTTTTCTCCACCGCTGTCACCTGCAACCACAAAATGATTCGATTGATGAGAAGTATGATCATTAGAGGAAATTTCAACTCAAAATGGGCCTTTTAAATCTAATTCAAATTCCATCTCATCATGTGTTAGCCAATGAAATTGCTTTAAATTTGAAATACTGTATAGGTCTTAAACAATTTTTTAATATAAATTTGGGGATAGGTATCATAAAAAAACTACTTTTTTTGTTTGTATTTTCGACATATTTCCTTGTGTTTTTACTCAGATTTCGATCGGGAGAGATCGTTGGATGCAGAATTAAGTTCCACATCCAATGAGTACCCACTTGACATAATTTTGAAGGACCTCACTACCCCAAAAATAATAAATACCTAAAAACACATGATGACAACATCATCATCATGTGTTTTCAGGTATTTCTTGTTTTTGGGGTAGCGAGGTCCATCAAAAGTTTGTCGAGTGGGTACGCGTTCGATGCAAAACTTAATTCCAGATCCAACGAGCTCTCTTGATTGAAATTTGAGTAAAAACACATGGAGATATGTCCAAAATACAAACAAAAAAAAGTTTTTTAGTTTTCTTTCTCGAAAATTAATAAATATTATTTTATTATTTTAACTATTATTTTATTAAGTTTCCTTATGAGGCCTATTTTGAGTTTAAATTTCCTCTAATGATCCATAGTAGGAAACAGAAAAACCATCATGCAGTGAAACCAAACAACACCATACTTTTGATGCCCTGGAAGTCACCTTCACCACACTACGCAGAGTCAAGAGCAAGCAAACCAAGCAAAATGAGCAAGCTCATCATGAGCCAAGACCTAATCTTGGGCTTCCACAAAATCCAAGGCGCATTAATGGCACCATCTTGTTACCCATATCAAACTCCAAAAACCCACATCTCTATAGTTTCTAATCGATGCAATATTGATTGTCTCCTTTCTATGCAAAGTCTTAAACCCAAATGTGTAACATTTTAACCTTGTTATAATTTCGACACCCTAAGGTAAATCCAAGGCATAAGTATTATGTATCACTTAGACATAGTCTCTAAGCCTTAGAATCTTTTCCCATCGATTTACTTAGGTTTTAAGCTTAGGACCATGTCATGTGAAATATTCCATGGAAATCATGTTATTCATAAAGCCAAGAATTCGCCTTTTACCCAAAGTTATAAACCTACCAAGAACAATAAAAAGATATGTTAATACTTTTAATAAAAGAAACATGTAATACAAATGCAAGGATATGAAAATTTGATAATAGTCACACTATAAATATTTAATGTGATAATTACCTTGCCACTAACCTGAGTCTGTAAGACACAATAATAACAACAAATAGGTGTATTAATGATAAAAAACATTTAGCACTTCGTACAAATCTTTGTCGCTAAGTATAATCTGAACATAAAATGAAAGAGGTGCCTTAGCTAAAAAAACTAAGTAATCCCACTAGACAAGTAGAAACTTTACCTCTCAGATAGTTACATGGGAGAACTAGTCCCACCACTACTCCCTCTTTCGTTCCAAGAACAAAGTTAAGTTAGAACCATGTAAATAATAAGTAAACACATGCTGAAATTAAAGAAGTACATAATCAAAGTAACTACACATATACACAATAGTGTATAAAGATAAGAGTAGCCCAATAATCAGCATTACGACATCATAATGTGAAACATAGTAATAATCATAACTGAAAGTAATAAGGTGGAATGTAAGAACAACTTACGATGAAACAATGATACACTTAGTGTATGCTATATTCCATAAGTTCAATAATGTCCAGTATAGGTAGTTTTTACTAATCTAGTAATTTTTATTTTTTTTCAATATTTGGGGACATTAAAAAAATATTAAAAGTAACTAAATTAAATAAAAAAGGTTAAATCAAGAAATCAAATTATTCTTGATTTAACTGCCCCTTTGAATGAAAAAGTTTGTCTATAAAGTCCAAAGCCAAAGAGAGGCTTGAGTATCTTTTCCATCTTTTTGGAGTCATTATTCTACCTGATTATTCTGAAGAGAGTTCTTGGAGAGAATTTTCCTAAGAGGAAAAATGAGAACCGATTCAGACTTGATATCCCAAAAAGGGAATAATGGTTTTTGTTGATCTGTTAGCCACGCGTTCTACCCATATGAGACTCTTTGCTCTAGAAGACTCGGGATCCTATTCTCTCGACTCGACACCATGATCTATTCCCATGTCAATGCATATCCGTACACCCGGAGCCTGTGAGAGGATAACCAATACACAAAGTATTAGGAAGAAGATTGTGCGTTGTTAGAAGTTGTTACATGGTTTTTTGTTAGAAGTTAATGAGTGTATATTTTTGGATAGGTTGACCACTGAAAGGGTTGACTTGCTCATCCATGTAAAATTATGTAAAGCCATCTCCAGACGAGAATCGAGTTAGTTCAGCACCATTAGTAAGGAAATTCTGTAAACTCTGTTCTAAATTTAATATAAGGTCTATCTTCAGTTATGAATTTATGTCTTTGTTTTCATGAGTGGTGGATTGACCTAAGTGCAACCCTTGATTTCTGAGAGGGGCCTCTCAATAGCTATAGGTATCCATTTGTATTTTTGTTATCCCTTTTTGCAGATAAGTAATTTGTATTTCCAATTTCTGTAGGTATTTTAATTCTTCTGTAAATTGATGTTGTTTATTTCCTCATCTTTTGTAATGTGTGTTTACTATGGTTACTACAATTTACAGTGTGTTGTTAACATAGTTTCCATTTCCAAAATTAAAAGTGATCGGTTACTCATAGTCATTCAGTCTTCTTTTCAGCTTCTTTCCCTGTTTTGTATTAGCAATCAAATAGAGTTTAATTAGTTTAATACCTTAGGTTTATTTTTTATTTAGATTCAACTCTGTCAATTCTTGTTTAGCTGTAGATTAAATTCATTCATATTTTTCTTTGTCTCGTTAAACAATAGGAAATAATCTCTCTTCTTAACTATAGATTAGCACAAGTTATTCTTCTATTGTTTCAATTGTTAGATAAGCTTAGTTACCTTTTTTTTCTACATTACAATCTCATATGCATAAACCAGTTGATGTTAGGATCATCTAGGTTATCTATTTTGTAATTTACGCTTTTTTTCTCCATTCATACTAGCATTTGGACTGTCTGTCTATACTACCATCTAGACCTTCATTCAGACTTTAATATTCCCCGTTTTGTTTTATGATTGTTTCAAGTTCAGTTTTCCTGGTTTTTAAAATGTATTTCCTTTTGTAATTGAACAGTAGTTATATATGTGTAATTAGGACCTTACTTCAAACCACCTAAAGTATCCATTAAGTTCCATAATTACTCTTATCTTTCATTCTTTTTATCTTAGTTTATTCTTGAATTGTGTTTCTTGTGTCTCTGATTTCTTTATTCGTTGTTGCTGTGAAATTCATGAACTACATACCTGGTTTAGTTTACTTCATTCTTCTTTAGATTGAATTTTGAATTAAATTTGCTATTCTATTATCTAAAAGACACATTAGTTATTTATAATTTGATCATCATTTCTAGCATAAGATTTATCATCCTTACTTCATTGTTACTAAAGATGTTCATAGAATAGGGTTCATCTATAAAATAAGATATCTTTATTAGATTTTCACTTTCTTTTAAATTATAAGCTATTTTCAAGTAAATATCTTTATCAAGTTTTCTACTTGCTTCTAAACTATATTGTATTCCCTTACATTTGTTTCATACTAGAGTAGTATATCTCCAACTTCAAAGTAATCGTTAAAATAGTCTATTTTCTTGATTAATAGATTAGTTGTTGATAACATTTGCTTATGGGTAGAACATAAATCACAATGTTTACTATTACTTGTAATTCGACACTCAGTTTACATCTATTTGTAGAAGTTAAATTAGACTTAATTTCATTCAGTTTCTTTGTTTCTTTTGAAATCCATTTTGATACACCTCCTTCTCCAGTTTCGATCACAATAAATGCATATCCTCGGAATCCTCAAGGAGAATGGAACTATATGATTTAGTTTAATTATTGTATATTTATCAATCACATGTATAGTTTAGTTATTGAATTTCTTAGGTATATTAAGTAGTTTTAATACTGCCTCAGATAATATAATCTTTTGTTTTCATATAGTTAGAGTTCTAAATTTGTTTATAGCCTTTCTAATTCTAAGATTAAGAAGCTGAATAATTAATTAATAGGTTTCACTATAAAGAGTAGTTTACTTTATTAGAATTTACATATATCTTTCTAGTTATTTTTTATAGAGTAGAGTATTATAGATTGATACTGCTCTAATCTAGTGGTCTTTTCCCAGTCTAATTACCTTAGTAGTTGGATTTCTAGAGTTTGACTCAGTTTTTTATTTTGAAAGATCTTTTTATATTCTCTTTGTTAAAATATTTCCATGACACCTTATGAACCCTTCTACCTTAGCATATATTTTGTGTCACCTCTAAGTTTACAAACTCGGTCAATAATTAAATATTTGGTGAATTAATTGAGACAATAAAACACCCAACAATGCGTTAGTTAGTAGTGTTGAGGGTTAGGTGTTCCTTGATACTGGGTTAGTAATAGTAGGTAACCTTCTGTGTACTTGATTGATTAAACTAAATACAAAAGTAATAATATGAAATCTTATAAGGTTGACTCATAAAATAACTAATGGTGTTTTAATAATGTTATTTTATATGTATACTTGTTTTGTTGGCATGAGGGATTATTAGTTGTAATCATTAGTTCTTTGTTGGTAATATGATATATGTTTGTAGTACATGACCAATCTATGCATACACTGGCCACACATGCATAGTTTGCACATGTGCGCTAGTATTGATGTACAAATATTGGACATATTAAATAATTGTATGAATTGTTGTGTGTAATATCTCGAATTTTGGACCTAACACTTATGGGAATGATCCCCATTGATTATGATGTTTCCTTCATGTTTTATTTTGATATACCAAGTCAAAGACCCCACTGCATATGAACATAATGATTTGTTTGATATATTGGGCGTAAGCCAATTTCATATGATATATGTGTGTTTGTTTGTGTTGGGCGTGTACCCTAGAGCACATCGTAATTGATGTTTTGTGTTGAGTGAGAAACTATGGAGCACATGAGTACTTATATGTGTTGTAATGTCCCCAAAAATTGAAAATAATTTTTTTTAGTAGGCTAATAAAACTACCTATGCGGAACATTATTTAACTTCTGCAATATATGTACATTAAGTGTACCACTGTTTTGGTCGTAAGCTATTCTTGCATTTTAATATCTTGCTCTTAGTTAGGATTGTTACTATATTTTACTTTTGAATTCATGGTGCTGATTACTACTTGTTTGCTATGGTTGTACTTTGATGTATATGTGTTATTTACTTGTTTATATACTTGTTCATTTCTGCGTAAGTTTACTGATTATTTGCAAAGTCCTTACTTAATTTTGTTTGTGGAAACAAAGTGGGTAGATTGGCGGGACTCGTTCTCCCATGACGGTCTAAGTGGTAAAGTGTTTACTTGTCTGCAGGCTTAGTTCGTTTGGAACTAAGGCACCTCTTTCCTTTTACTTGCAGTTTTACCTTGCGACAAAGTCTTGATAAAGAGCCTAGAACACTTTGATCTTTAAAATATGCTTACTTTTTGTTACTATGTCCTCAAACAGTTTGTTCATCTTATAGGTTGTGTAAGACCCCACTATTCTTGTTCTAACAATCTCAAGCATAATGAGGCCCATTGCATTTCCAGCACTTGATGTGTAGTGAGGTAGCATTGGCTCCACTTTCTACTAGTTTGTTAACATTAGAAGTTGGTGCATAAGGATTCGTACAAGATTTATTGAAGTTCTTGTTTGCTTGAAAGCTGTTATTCTTCTTTCTGTATGGTTGTGGGTTAGACCAAGGTTTGTGGTTATCAGAAAAGTACTTATACTTGTCTCTGTTTCAGTTCATGTTCTCCTGCCTCAGCTTTCCATGCTCATTACATAGCCTAGGTTTGTGCAGTGTGGTATCCAAAGTTTTTGGCATCTTGAACTCAATCCTTTCCCAAACTTTGGGAGGAATACATCCTAAAAACTAACGTATCTTTACCTTTTCATCCTTAATGTATGTTCCATAATGTAACATATATAGAAATATGTCAATAAAAGCATCCATAGTCATGGATCCCATACGTAATTCATGAAACTCTTTCACTTTCCCGTCAAAAAACCTTTCTGACATATATTTCTCTTGGAATAGTTTTTGAAAGTTATCCTAGCGTATTTCTATTAGCTCATCCTTCTTGGTGTATTTTAAATCTCTCCAGTACCTTTCTGCCTTGCCATTCAAGTTATAGATGGAAAGGCGAGCCTTCATCTAACTTGAGTAGTTATGAACCTAGAAATATTTGCTCATTCTGAGTAGCTACTCCTCAGCCTTCTCCCCAGTGTTTACTTCACCTTCATAGGTTGGGGCTCTTATTTTTCTAAACTCTCCCTGAAGACTATCATTTCTTCTTTGTTTCTTTCTTCAACAGGGAGAAAGAGAGTCATCACTGAAAGGACTATGATGATCGCCTTTCGGTGCTTCAGGGGTACGTTCATCTTTTTCTTCTTCTCTTGGGCTGCTAGCCCGTTTATGGTAAGGTTCTCTTTTGGATTTTTTTGTGGATTGCGTAGGTTTACCCTTCTAGCTTCCTCCCATCATATTTCTCAGTAATACTTCAATTATAGCTTGCTGTTTTTTTATTTCGTTCATACTATCTTCTCTGAGACTTCTCAATTCTTCTTGAACACTGTATACAGTCTTTGTTGAGCCACAAAACACCACATTTTATTCATATTTTACATCACATTTATCACCTTATTCCTATCTTATCCTTCCATAAAACCATTAATATTCACCACTTTCAGAATAAATATGGGTTTATATTACCATTTTCCAAATCATTTATTTTTGAGTATTTTGAGTGAATTTGTGGTTAATTATTGAGAAAAATAACATATTTTCATTATATTTTAAAGTTGGATGTGTTTGGTTATGCTTACAGGTGTATTTGAAGACTTCAACAAGCTCAAAAGTGGCCACCTAGCCTCAGATTCGAATTTCGTCTTTTATATGTGAGCTAACTTCGAGGAGAAGATCATGGAGATGTGGAGAGAATATCTCATCCAATATTTGTTGGAGAATTTTGAGGGATTAGTTGCATATTTGTTGAGTATTTTGAGGGATAAGTTGAGAGAATAGTGGATCTATAATTATGATTAGTTATCTTGAATTCGTGTATAAATAGGAGGGCTCTCTCCTCATTTTTGTTAGAGATCTCTCTAGTGGTTTGGGAGTAGAGAATAGTTCAGAGTTAGTCATATAATAGATTCTTGATTGTTATGTAATGGAGATGATGCTTCATGCACATCCTTTGACTCTCTTATGTTAGTTTGAGTTTCTTTCTTATGAGTTGTTCATATAGATTTTTAGTTATGTTTCACTTATGAATTGTTAGTATATATTTACCATGAGCTCACAAGTTAATGTCGATTGCTTTATACCAGTTTATTTCATGCAATTTTATTCTTTCTTTATCAAGTTAATTTATGCAATTTCATGTTTTCTGCAATTAGATTTATTTCCATACACTTTCTTGTTTTTATAACTTAGATTCAATTTCAGTTGTAGAATAGGTTAGCAATACTCTGGAGGGAAAGATGAGTACGTTTACATCATGCTCAGTGTCTCAAACTCCCTATCAGTCATTTAGTACTTTTCCTAAGGTGGTGTAAATATTTGTTTATATATGAACAATCCCTCCGTCATCTAGGTTTTCCTCTTATTTTCCCTTGAGGTAAACTAAAAGAAGGATTCAAACCAAAACTGAGATTACTGGCATTACCACTTGTTCTAAGCATTAAATCCAGGTTAAATTATTGCTGCTACTTAGATTAGCAGAGAATTTATGTAATTTATCCTCTGATTCAGTGATCCAGGTACTTCTTTCTAGAGAAGGTTTTTTTGTGATTAACAAGTAACTTGAACATGCTCCTTGCCAACATAGGGAAAATATTTCATCCCAACTTTTCATTGAAAAGAAACAAATAGGATCGACATGCCCATCACTTTCCTTACTGCTGCTTAGATTAGTGCTCTTTTTTAGTCTGAGAATTGATAGGGGAGAGTCAATCCAATTTTCAATCACAATCTCGAGTCTATCAGAGAACCTGGTACTCCAGGGGTTCAAGGTGGCATTTACATGAGGATCTCATCATTGTCTAGTTTGGGGTTTGTTTTGTACTTGTTAGATGTCGCTCATCTATAGGTAGGTGAATTCATTGGTCTAGTCCTGTAGTCCTCAATTCATGGGCCTACTACATTTTACTCCCCACTTTCCCTCCTAACATTATTTAGGGTCTTCAATCGCCACTTAACTAGGGTTTCCTTCAAGTACAATTTATCCCTTTTTACATGGTCTTCACAGAGTTAAATTTAAATTGGGAGGGAAGTTTAACAACATTCGTTATGAGGCTCAAACATCCTATTTACACTAACAACAAGAACAATTTGTTCAAATCAAGAAAAAGCAAAGGAAAAATTGATAAACAAGTTCTAAGTAAAAAGTCTGCACATTCGATGATTATTCCATTTCAGGAAATTTACGCAGCCGGTGACAAGTAAGACTGATAAAGTATACAAAATTTTCTAATATTCAAAGTTGTTAGCATGTGATATCACCAAAAAATATGTCAACCTATTGCTATCATATATACTCTCGTAGTTTCAGGACTTGTTGGTTAATGAGAGAGGGAGAGAGTTGGGGAGCAATGTGGCCAGGAGGTGGTTGCAGGTCTAGCACATCTTGCTTCTATCTCCCTCCATTTTTTAAAATATATCCCGTGGTTTCAAGACTCAACTACAATCTTCAGTCTAATGAAAAATCTACCTATTTAGGAGTAGTCTACCGATTCGACGATTTGGCTCGCAAGCTAGTCGTCATCGCCACTTCTTCGCCAAATCATCGAATCCAACCCATACCAAAATTCAATCTATACTCTCAAGACTGCGTGGTCAACTGCCATAGATGAGGACCCTACAACCCCTCAATAATCGACTTCCAAAATGTGCCTCCTCTACTTAGCAGACCGAGTAGACTTAACAAATGCATCCAATTCATATCCTAAAAAACATGTAAACTTTGGATCTTTCGTTTGACCCCTTCTCCCCTATTTTTACACTCGATTAACTATTTTTGATCTGGCAATGACCAGTAGTAGTGCTTCAAAAGTATGGAGGTATGGTAAGGTATGGTTCTTGCCGCTCTGATCGTGTTGAGATTTGTGAGATAGAATCAATAGTTGTATGCAGTAACTACCTCTCCTGGATGATGGTTGCATCAATTTTTTCTCTTGTATTTGATTCATTGAATTCAGGCTATTTTTATTAAAGGATTTGTGAATAAAGACAAGGAATCTTCAAGAAAATCATCTTTCTCATTCATCACTACAATCAATAACCAATTGTTATGGCTTGTAACATTCACAATTATCACCATATTATAAATTTGAACTTGTATCTCCAGCATATGCGCTCATACCCATATGCATTTTTAGCTTTCAGCCTCAGAAAAGCATGATATTGAATCATAATAAAAAAAATACAAATGCAAAAATCTATAAAAATCATATTGTTGTTCATAAAAACCATGTCGATGTTCCATAAATTTGAGGAAAAATCATGAAAACATTGAAAGGAACACAAATGGAAGAATTCCATTTCTTTCTTAACTACCCATTCTGCGTCACTTCGGAGACAGAAAACCAAAACCAAAAGCCTCCATTTCTCTCGTAGTAAGGGGGCAATTCCTAGTGCTATGCATGAGTACATTTCTATGAAGAGAACTTCTATTGTTTTCTTGTGGCTTGGTAGAATGGCTCTCATGTGGGCCATGCCCTGAGGACTAAACAACTCCTCAATTATGAAGAACTTCCGGAGGGTGCCCGAAATTTGCCTCAAAAAAATAACTTCTCTCAGAAATTGAAGCTTCTAAGATTTCACAGCTCACTACTGGGAGAGAATTTATCACAATTTTTATTGGTTGATCTTGGGTATGTTCAGACCAGGCCCTATCTCAGGTATCGAACCACATATCATACATTACTAAGAATTTTTATTGATCTTATTTGCAAAAAGCCCATATGTACTCACAAAAGTAGCACCTATGCTTCTACGGGCTTTTGTTTGAGTTGAATATGGTAGGGGTATGTTTATTTCTAATGGAATAACACCTAAAAGAGATTGAGGTTCATGATATTCTTCCATGGGATTAATTTTTAGTATTTCTATTTTATCTTTTGAGGAACTAGATTATGTCAAACTAGCAGCTTTTCTATCCTCTTTATAGCTTATCGAGCCTGTAGTTAGTTTCCTTTGCTTCATAGGAGAGGGAAGACAATCCAACTGATATGGAGTTGATGCCTTGCATGTTCCAATAAATTCATTCCTTTGACTTGAGATTTCATGATCAACTACAACATGGGAAGACTCTTCAGAATTACAGTTCAATGAATTCCCCTCTGCGTAATGTGTGCAATGTTGCCATTTTTGAGATAACACTAATCCTAAATTGTTTTTATCTTTTGTTTTCCATGACACATTTTGAGACTTATTTGAGCAATCATGTAGAGGAAAAGTCATTGTCTTTTGAATCCTAGATGGCCTTACTATCTCCCTATAGAAGTCCTCTTCTTGAGCTTTGCTAAGCTAAGAATCTTCGGTTAAGAACTTAATATTCTCTTCAACAGAAATGTTGGAACATGACTCGCCTGTAGGAGTTTCTTGACGAGAAGAGCTAATGTGGTTTGTCTTTACTACCTTTATGAGAGCTGCAGTAAGATCGTCCTTTCCTTTTCCATCTTCCACAACTTTAACAAGGTCTTCAAAAAAATCTTCCATAGGTTTTTTACAACCATCGAATTCCTTTAATACCTGTTTATCATAAATTTATATTAGACCTTATACTCGTAAGAACATTCAAACTATCATAACAGGAGTAAGGCTGTAAACTTTATGACCAGGAGATATCTTTTTGAAATATGCTTCATAATTCTATTGAGCCAAAATAAAGTGTCAATCATATTACCAAAAAAAGACAACATATGCCTGCTATGTCTACACAGGGGTGTAGACTATCCGGCTGAGATGGGAAATGATATGACATATTGTAAAAGAGATTACAGGGAATGATATGATGTATTGTAAAATAGATTACAGGTTCAAAGCTGTGAAAGAATAGAATGAAGCAGAAGAAGCACTACGGGCAGTTGATTGCCTTTTCATTATTAAGAGTAGATTAAATAGGAAATGGAAAACAACAATACTATGGCCAAATACCATAGGTGAATAAATACCGTGGGTTACCAAACTCACTAGCTTAACTACAGGTGAGATTACACTCTTCAACACACCCCCTTAATCTCAAGTGGTAGTACATCATCAACACTTTCTATGCCTAAGTGCTCTCTCTGATATACAAATGCAGATGTTCCCAATGGTTTGGTGAACATGTCAGCTAACTGCTTCTTAGAGCCACAAAACAGTAAAGAAATTTGTTTTTCATTGACTTACTCACGAATCAAGTGATAGCGAGTGTCAATGTGTTTGTTTTTTCTATGAAATACATTATGTTTAGAAAACTGTATTGCAAAGCTATTATCACAGAAAATAGAAGTGGGATATTTAGGAGTGTGTCCCATATCTTTTAACAGTCTTCTTAACCAAACTGCATGGCAAGCTGCTATGGTGGCTGCTACATATGTTGCTTATGCAGATGACATGCTCATAATGGGTTGTTTTTGAGATGCCCAAGAGATCATATTTGTACCCAAATGGAAAGCATAACCAGATGTGCTTTTCCTATCATTAAGACTACCTGCAAAATCACTGTCAGTGTACCTTGTAAGAGTATTGTTTGGTGTATGAGTGTACAAGAGGCCATGTCCAAGTGTTCCTGCAACATATCTTAGTATTCTTTTTTCAACGTTCCAATGAGAGTCTTTGAGAGACTCCATAAATCTGGATATAAGACTAATAGCATACATCAAATCAGGTCTAGTTGCAGTCAAATACATTAAAATGCCTACCATTTGTTTATAGAGTGTATTGTTTACTGCTGCTTCATCACCATTCTTGGTTAACTTGGTGCCAAGAGCTATAGGGGTTTCTGCAGGTTTACATTTATCCATTGTAAATCTCTACAAAATATCAGTAGAATACTTATGATGGCAGATAAAAATACCTTTATCAGTTTGAGTAACTTCCAGGCCAAGGAAGTACTTCATTAGTCCTAGATTAGTCATTTCAAATTCTTTTTTCATGATTATCCTAAAATCTTCAATCATCAAATTACCAATGTAAATCATGTCATCAACATCAAGACATGCCATCAATAGTTTACCTTGCTCTGTTTTGACATATAGAGTGGGCTCATTACTGCTTGTGTTGAAACCATTGTTGATGAGGTAGGAGTCAATCCTACTATACCAAGCTCGTGGAGCTTGTTTTAGACCATACAAGGCCTTTTTAAGCTTATACACTTTGTCTTCATGACCCTTGATAGTATAACCAGGTGGCTGGTCTACATAAACTTCTTCTTCAAGAATGCCATTAAGAAAGATAGATTTCACATCCATCTGATACACATGCCATTGATTTTGTGCTGCAATGGCAAGTATAGCTCTGATGGTATTCATCCTTGCTACAGGAGCAAAGGTTTCATCATAATCTATACCATACTTCTGTGCATAACCTTTGGCAACAAACCTTTCCTTGCACTTTTCAAGTTCTTCTTTTTCATTCAATTTGGTATTATAGACCCATTTGACTCCAATACTGGTTTTGTTTGCAGGGATGTCAACAAGATCCCAAGTCTGAATGAAGCAATAGAAGAACTTTCTATGCCTAAAGATGCCTGCTGATCTATGTCTCAGCTAGGCTTGCATTTCATTCAAAAAACTTCAGCTTGACTTTCTTCCTTGAAGTGTACTTGGAATTGTTTTTCTTCATCTTTTGGATCTTGATGTTAAGTAGTCGATCTTCTTCATCTTCTGGAACATAGTGAAAGTCTTCATCTTCCGTTTCAACATGATTCTTCTCATTGTCATCTTTACCTACACACTAAACATTTTCGTTAGAAAAACTATGAATATATTTAAGCTTTTCTTGGAGAGCATACACATCTTGGTGTTGCTCATCAATGACAGCTACTTCATTATTGATTTATTCATTTGCTTGATTCCATTGTGCATCCTTCACTACTTCTTCAAAAATTGTGGGATCAGAAGAAAACAGAGCATATTGTAGATGCTCATCAGTAACAGGAACCTGCTCATGGATCTCTCTCAAACTTCTGGTTTTCTGGTTTTGCGGTGGACTACATAATGTTGTTTCTTTTGTGATATTATCAGTTGGTTGTTGCTCATTCTCAGCAACTATTGCAGCTTATATGCTGCTATCAATTGTCTCTTGCTTGAAGAGACTATCACTCACATCATTGAGTATCGCTGCAGTGACATGTTTGCTTTCACTGTCATCATCAAACATAACTAGATCAATATCATTTGCTGGGATTACATAATCACTAGTTGTCTCATAGACACAGTCATCTTGACTGTCTTCCACTTCAGTGTGGGATTTCTGGTGCTCTGCCTGACTTACAGAGTCATCTTCCTCTACCATTGGTTCGTCACTGAAGACTTCTTTTAGTGTATCCCATGCTCACTTTGGAGTATCAACTTCTACAATGTAAAGAAATAAGGAATAGTTTATCCTATCTTGTATGAGACATAAAGCAACAACTTACCTTCTTTCTTTTTCAAATTCTGTCAAAGCATTAATCTTTTCTGGATCAATGGGATCCTCTTCAACTATGAAGTGCCACAGATATTGTAATTTTAACACATTAATTACTTTGATTGCCCATACATCATACTCATCTCCATTAAAGCTCTGCCATAAACCTTGTGGTGTTAAGATATTTCTTGCCTCTTCAAATTCTTCTAGAACTGCTTCTGGTAGCACCATCTTCAAGAATAGATCTTCTTTTCTAGATCACAACCTTCAATAAGATTGGATGATAAGGCCATCATATCTCTAGATTCCCCCCCCCCCTTTTTTTGACAAAAAATCTAGTTCGAGAGTACACCATGCCAACTTCCAGCATTTGCAAGAAATTGAGAGAAGGCGGCAAATTTGGAATGAAAAAGATTGATTTGGTGGGTGCTTTAGCAATGCACTTCACCTTTTTTTTTAATAAAAATGAGCAACACTCCTGGTGCAATGGCAACAAGCGGTGGATTGGTGCGGTGCCTGAAACCAGCTAAGGAAAGTGCAGTTCACTGCTTTCTCTAAACACACGCAAAGTGGTGGCACTGCTTCTTGCCTCTTCAATATGAGCGGTGGCACCGCTTTTCTCCTATGAGAAAGGGGCGATGCCCAAGAGAGGTAATGGCCCCTTTTTTTAGATAATGCCTTTCCGTAAAAAAATTGTTTTTGTTTTAGGGTTTTGACAAATCAAAGCAAAACAAATCAGATCTGAGAAAAAGAAAAGATCTGGTACATAGACCGAGATGGAGGTATGTCCAATGAGACAATCTGGAAAGCTGACAGGGTAAGATGATCTAGAAAGCCGAGATCTGGAACACTCCACTTTTTATTTATTTATTGAAGCTGCGAGCTCTAGCAAACTAAGCACTAAGTGAGATCTGGTGAGTTCAGTCCTCCACGGATCTTGTAGATTTTCACCCCCCAAAAATTAGAGTGCAGATCTGGTGAGCATGTGTTCAAAGGGTCGATTAGATCTGCTACTTTTTGCTGAATGCTAGCTGGAAAAATATGAACCCTAAAATGCATGCGCTAGGAGGTAGCCGAGCTCTCAAAGAAATTATCTCCCCTTTTTTTTAAGTTATGGAAAACAGAAACCTAAATTCTAATCTTGAAACAAAATAGATAAAAATAGGGTTCTTTCCAAAATAAAATTCAGATCTAAAAAATAAAAAATAAAATATAGTGCCCTAGCTTGATAGGAAAGCTGCTTCCAAATGGCTTATAAGCGAGAGTGCTTTCCACTCTGTGAAAAGGTTTATCCCAACAATGGATGAATCAGGCTGTAAGCTCTGATATCATGTGAAAGAATAGAATGAAGCAACAAAAGCACTATGGACAGTTGATTCCCTTCTCATTATTAAGAGTAGATTAAATAGGAAATAGAAAACAACAATACTATGGGCGAAACCATAGGTGAGTAAATATAGTGGGTTACCTAACTCACTAGCTTAACTACGGGTGAGATTACACTCTTCAACAAAAGCCACATGCTTGTAGGCTGTATAAGTACACCTAGAGGTATTGAAATCACTTTTGTAACTGTTTTTCACATTTTTCTCCTAGTAATCGTTTGTGACTATTGTTCACATTTTTCTCCTAATAATCTACTAATCTGGTAGTTAAGTTAAATCTGTTGTGAAACCAAACGATTAATCTGAATTATGAAATTGACATGTCAGTTACAGGATGTATTATTCTAATTTCATATGTCAGTTACAGGATGTATTATTCCATCTAAATCCAAACTCTATTTTTATCTTGATAGCACCAATTTGGTGCAAGAGACATTAAAAATTCATATCAGCATTCCATTGATGTATTATTAACACCATACCAATTTTTACAGTGACAAATTGTTTAACAAGAAAAGTTACCTTTCATATCTTCTGTTTCAAATACTGAGGTATGCTACGAGTTTCATCCAAGTGTTTCAACAATTACTATTTCCGCAATCCAAAGAAAACACCCTTTCTTCTTGTAGTCCTTCTAGATTCTTCCCATCTGTAACAAAATGATTGTCTTGTAGACCTTGCCATAATAGTGTGATAATATGTCTTCCATTTTTTTTTGGTTTTTACAAATATTTTCACCATGTTAAGTTTCTTTCCAAAGATATACAACCCAAATATGAATAAATCTTCTTTAGTTTTACTCCATGATGCACTTTGCCTACCAGGCACTATCATGTAATTTCTTGAGCTGGCATCTTCCACCTTATTATGCGTTCCTTGCTGCTGAACTTGACAATTGGAATCCTTTCCCCTTCGATGCCCATTGCAATAGGAAGATGTATCAAGCACATTCTAAGCCGTCACAGTAGATTCTATAGCGGTATCTTTTGGTCTTGAGAATTCTGTCTTTCAAATTAGTAATAGAACAAACTGCATTGTCCTCTCTAAGATGACCACTCTTACTAATCTCATCTATACATTGGTAATTTTTCACCTTAGACAAATCCAATTTTCAATGCCAGAGTTTCTACCATTTTTCTTGCGCTGATGCTATCTTGTCGTTTGTTATCTGCATTTAATATATAATGAAGATGCCTTGCCAACACAATTTTCAAGGCCAAAATTGCTTCATATAATGAATTAGCACGCCACATGCATTCAATCCATGGCGTCTGATTCACGTCTCGCGCCGCCCATTCCATGCTCAATGCCTTTCCCAATTGCAGCTAAAGAGAAAGATTGTGGATTGTGTCTGTTAGATTTGTCAGAGATGAAAAATTACCAATGTACCTATGAGAATAGTAACAGTGGTCATCTGAGAGAGGACAATGCAGCTTGTTCTATTACAGATTTGAAGACACAATTCTCAATACCAAAATATACCACTACGAAATCTACTGTGACGGCTGAGAATGTGCTTGATACATCTTTCTATTGAAATGGGCATGGAAGGGGCAATGATTCCAATTGCCAAGTTCAGCAACAAGGAACGCATAATACGGGGAAGATGCTAGCTCAAGAAATTACATGATAGTGCCAGGTAGGCAAAGTGCACCCTGGAGTTAAACGGAGGAATATTTATTCATATTTGAGTTCTATATATTTGGAAAGAAACTTACCACGGTGAAAAGATTTGTAAGAACCAAAGAAATTGGAGATATATTATCACACTATTATGGCATGTTCTACAAGACGGAGTCATTTTGCAGATGGGCAGAATCTAGAAGAACAACAAGAAGAAAGGGCATTTTCTTTGGATTACAAAAACAGGAATTGTTGAAACTTTTGGATGAAACTAGAAGCATACCTCAGCATTTGAAACGAAAGACCCTAAAGGTAAGCTTTCTTGCAAAACAATCAAAATAGTTATGTAAATGTAAAAATAGTATGGTGTTAATAACACATCAATGGAAGCTGATATGAATTTTTAATGTCTCTTATATCAAATTGGTGCTATCAAGGTAAAAATAGAGTTTGCATATAGATAGAATAATACATCTTGTAACTGACACACGTGAACTGAATTTCATAATTAAGATAATCCTTTTGGTTTCACAAAAGATTTAACTTAACTACCATATTAGATTATGAGGAGAAAAATGTGAACATCAGTCACAAAAGTGAATTCAATACTTCTAGATGCACTTACACAGCCTACAAGCATGTGAGTTAAATCTTTAGGTGCACTTATACAACCTACATGCTACAAGCATGTGGCTTTGAACCTGTAATCCATTTTACAATATATCATATCATTCCCTGTAATCTCTCTCAATATGTCATCTTTTGCCATCTCAGCCGAATAGTCTACATCCCTGTGCAAGCATCGCAGGCATCTATTGTCTTTTTTTTAAATATGATTGACACTATTTCTTTTGGCCCGGTTATAAAGTTTATAGCCTTACTCCTGTTATGACAGTTTGAATGCTCTTACGAGTATACGGTATTAAAGGTATTAAAGGCATTCGATGGTCGAAAAAAAACTAAGAAGATCTTTTTGAAGACCCTGTTAAAGCTGTGGAAGATGGCAAAGGAAAGGACGATATTACTACAGCTCTAATAGAGCCAGTAAAGGCAAACCAAGTTAGCTCTTCTCGTCAAGCAATTTCTACCGGCGGGTCATGTTCCAACCTTTTTGCTGAAGAGAATATTAAGCTCTTAACTGGAGATTCTGAGCTTTGAAGATCTCAGGAAGATGACTTCTATAGGGAAACATTAAAGTCATCTAGGATTGAAAAGACAGTGACTTTGCATCTACATGATGGCTCAGATAGATCTCAAAATGTGTCATGGAAAACAGAAGATAAAAACAATTTAGGATTAGTGTTATCTCAGCAATGAGAACATTGCACACTTTACGCATAGAGGAAATCATTGAATTGTTATTATGAAGAGTTCGCTCGTGTTGTAGTTGATCATGAAAGCTCGAGTCAGAGGAATGAATTTTTTGGAACATGCAAGGTATCAAATCCATATCAGTGGGATTGTCTGCCCTCTCCCTTGAAGCAGTGGAAATAACTACAGGTTGTATAAGCTATAAAGAGGATAGAAAAGCTGCTAGTTGAAAGAATCTAGTGCCTCAAAAGATCAAACAGAAATGCTGAAAATTAATCCCATGGAAAAATATCCCAAACCTCAATCTCTTTTAGGTGCTATTCCATCAGAAATAACCATGCCCCTACCATATTCAACTCAAGAAAAAGCCCATAGAAGAATACATGCTACTTTTGTGAGTACATATGGGCTTTCTATAAATAAGATCAATAACAATTCTCAGTGTTCTAGTATATGCGGTTCGATACCTGAAATAGGGCCTGGTTTGAACATACCCCCAAGATCAACAATAAACAATAAAAACTGTGATCAATTCTCTCCCAGTATTGAGCTGTCAAATGAGAAGCTTCAATTTCTGAGAGAATTTTTTTTTTTAAGGCACTGGGAACCCTAGGGAAGTTCTTCATAATTCAGGAGCTGTGCAGTCGTCAAGGACTGGCCCAGATGAGAGTCATTCTACCAATCCACAAGAAAACGATAGAAGTGCTCTACAGAGAAATGTACGCAGGCATAGCACTAGGAATCGCCCCCTTACTACGAGAGCAATGGAAGATTTTGCTTTTGCTTTTCTGTCTCCTAAACCGCAGAGGATGGGTAGTTAAGGAAGTAATGGCATTCTTCCATTTATGTTACGTTCAATGTTTTCATGTTTTTCCCGCATGTCTTAAGACTTATATTTTGATCATTTCTGGAATATGTTAGTACGATGATTTCTTGTTTTTGTTTTTAGATGTAACGCATCCACATTCTTATTCTGGTAATCTTTTATTTCACTTAGACTTATCACTTTCAGAACATATCACTCTGACCATCCCATTTCCTTAGACTTATATTTTGATCATTTCTGGAATATGTTAGTCCGATGATTTCTTGTTTCATAATATAGTAATATGAAGTTTCTCGATTTTAGATGCAAAGCATTCTCACTTTAAAACTGAAACCATAATAATCGAATAGAATATATTAATATGAAGATTCTCAATTTTACATGCAAGCATTCTCACTCTAAAACTCAAACCATAATAAAAACTGCCACAAACTTACTGTCTTACCCCAACTCAGCATAGACAAGAAAGAAGCCTTCTTATAGATCAGAGCAGGGCCTACCAGGCATAATCATGTCTGTATTTCCAGCCCCTACTCATATAAGTTGTCATGAATGCTGGGAGGATGGGAAATCAATCCAACCAACTTCCACAAATTAACCGTCTTACAGCAACTCCGGAGACCCATGAAGGCAGCCTTTCTTATAGATAGGAATAGGCCCTACCTAATCACATAATTCATTTTCTTGTCTGTATAAGCTATCATTAATGCTGGGACTGACAGGAAATGAATCCAACAAACCGAGTAGTGGTTTTGGTTTGGTTATAGAGAGAAGTCTGTCTTATAAAAACGGAGCCTTGTGATGCCGGAGTGGCTAGTGTACAGTTCATTAACGAGGAATCGGTACAGTTCATGAAGGACAGGAGGAGTAAGTTTGCCTCATGCTCGGTGTCTCGAACGCCCAACCG
The DNA here is from genome assembly GCA_001517045.1 of Pseudotsuga menziesii. NCBI lineage: Eukaryota > Viridiplantae > Streptophyta > Pinopsida > Pinales > Pinaceae > Pseudotsuga > Pseudotsuga menziesii. The sequence continues at coordinate 681,731 of LPNX010805682.1, forward strand.
GTCATTTCGGCGTTACCAATTATTCTAGGCATCAAATTCGGGTTAAATTATCGCTGCTCCTTAGATTAGAAGAGAAGCTATGTACCTTCTCCTCTAGGCCCATGATCCCGGTACTTCTTGGTTGAGAAGGGTGTTCCGTGATCCTCGCCAACATGATCCAAATATTTCATCCCAAGTTGCCCTTGAAACTCAATAAATAGGATCGGTAGCCCCAGCCCTTGCCTTACGGCTTCTTAGATTTACTCTCTTTTCGAGACCGAGAATCGATAGGGGAAAGTCGATCCAATCTTCAATCACAATCGAGTCTATCGGAGAACCTGTTTCTCCAGTAGTTCAAGCGACATCTACATGAGGATATCATCGTTCTCTAGTTGGGGGCTTGTTTTGTACTTGATAGATATTGCTCGTCTATAGGTGGGTGGATTCATTGGTCTGCTCATGTTGTCTGTAGTCTTCATTCAGGTCATGGGCTAACTACATTCTACCTCCCACTTTCCCTCCCGCGCATTATTTAGGGCCTTCGATCGCCACTTAACTAGGGTTTCTTTCAGGGACGGTTTATTCTTCTTTAGATGGTCTTCACATAATGGGATTTGAATCTGGAAGGGAAGTTTAACGACATTAGGAGTCTTAACAATCCTATTTACATTTAGTTGCCAATATGTACAGTGTATTCAAATCAAGAAAAAAACAGAAGTAACAATAGTTTCTATTAGTTTGCTAAAAACATAACGATTTGCACTTCTTTGCCAAAATCCAGCAACTCAAGGAAGGCAGTGTTCCAATTGATACAAAAGTCTGTTTGAAATGGGCTAAAACCCCATGGGCAAAGTTCCATGAAGGAACTCTGCCATCATACCCTTATAGCTTGTGCTTTTAGTTTCCATCTTTATGGTATCTTACAGTTTGCATATAAAATTTTAAGATTTGGATAAATAAACTATCAAGATTGAAGAGTAGATATAAAAACATTAAAACCACATACCTGTAAATTGCTATAAAAATAAACAGTAAAAACACAAAGCCTTTGCGCCCTGTCCTCTAGAAATAGGCCAATATGATTCCTTATGCGAGAGATGGTTTGGCTATTTAAACCCAAAAATAGTATTAGGGTTTTGAAATCAGGTTATTTATTTAATTATTATAAAATATTGACGGACCCTAAAAAGTCTAAAATTTAACCTTTTGGCCATAGGTCACTCCTAAAAAATACCTTCTCACTCATCTTGTGTAGTATATATTTAAGTACATTTAGGAGCTTATTTGTTTGGAAGTGGGATTATGAATGAATAAAAGAAGATGAACCCTCTCTCTTTAGGTACCAAGCATTGAAGAGGCAACTCTTCGATTTGACATCTTTTCCTCTCCCAAAAAGAATTGTTTAATGATGAATTGTGTTTCTCTCCAAATTAATTTGTGATTAAGAAGATTAGAGGTTTAGTTCATTATTGTTATGTACACATTTTTGTTAGATTTTGATTTATGTCTATAAACAAAATATTGTGAGGAAGGGTGACAGAAGTTTTGTAGGTTTAATAAAGTCACTCAAGAGGAAACTAGAAGATCCCAATAGGAGAATCGAGGACCAACCTTCATAAATAAGGTGCATTACCTCTTTCTCATTTCTCTCTCATTTTTGTCCATGTGTGTGCATTAAATTGTAATAGAGTTAAACTTATTTGGGTCTTATCATATTATTAAACCAATCTATGAGTCAATCTTCATTCAATTATGTATGTTGGTGACCTCACCCTAGTCATAGAATCGATTTCCGCATGACAAATGTGCAATGTCACTCTTCATACAAGTAATCATTTATATAGATATGGATCCTCAACAATAGTAACTCTGCTATGTCGGATGTGTACCTCACTAGTCCACCATTCCTACACAACACTTTTCACAGCATATATCGAGTCTCGATGATTGAAAATTCTTGAATATTGTAACTTCAAAGGATATTCTAAAAGTATTTCACTGACGTAACCCAAGGGAGATGTAATTATTCCTCTGACGGGGTGTTACTATTGTATTTGGTCATCATAATCCTCCATTGTAAGTCAAGTCATTAGTACCCTAATGAAGAATATAATATACTGTTTTGATTCTTCCTAGGTGAAGTCGACCGAAACATTTTAGCGGGGTCGACTTGATTAGACTAAAAGTCAGTTGGGTCAAGGTGTATAAATAAAGGAGTTGTGATTCTTATTTGGACACAAACTCACTCACTTGAGTAGTGCATAAGAGAGAGAGAGAGAGAGAGAGAGAACAGAAGGAGGAGAACAACTGTTTTTGGGTTTATCTCTTATGCATCTTATACATAAAAAGTTTTGTTCGGTTTTCTTCCCTTGAGGGTTTCCCAGGATAAATACCGTGTCTATCTTGTGATTGTATTTCTATCAATGAATCTAGATATGCTCCTCCTATGACATTTGAATTGAACACTAATGAATCTAGTCTAGCATATGAAATCTTAACATGGTATCAGAGCTTACTTGATTAGAGAAGCTTTGACAAGGAGAAATTCTCTCTCTTCCCTCTCGAGAAGAAATTAGGGTTTCTGCAAATTTTGGAATCTAGAAGATCTTCTTGCATAGAAAGTTGCACCTCCCTAGAGTGCATCTATTGAGCCCTAGATCGACATTTTTGGGTCGTTGAATCTCTAGGAAATTGAAACCCTAGTTTGGCAGTGAACCATAAAATTGTAGTGAAACAGAACCATAAATTCTGCAGTGCTGCAACCTTGCAAGTAGGATTTGAATGCTAAAGATTTGGGATCTCTAGAAAGTAGTTGGATTGACCAACTCCCCTCCCTCAAGCGCATCTACTGGTAAGGTCGTCTTTTGGTTTTGATAAGTTTCAATTTTTAGTGACCTAATAGATAGGATGGCCCCAAACACTAAGCTTAAGGACAAATTGGAAGGAATGTAAAACTTCCTAGCTTGAAATTATAATATTGGTCTCATTATGAAAGCGAATGGCCTTGAGAAGTGCATCAAGGATGAGATTGTAGAACCTAAAGAAGATGAAGCTAAGGAGAAGCATGAACAAGACCTAATCAAGACAATGAGGATCATTGCTCACTCTATTAAGGATCACTTGATCCCAAAAGTGTCATCTAAGAAGACACCTAAGCAGATGTATGATGCTCTTTCCAGAATGTATGAAAGAAGGAACATCAACAGAAAGATGAATATGAGAGCTCAACTAAAGGGAACCAAAATGAGCAAAGGAGAATATATTCAAGATTACTTCATAAGGGTCTCTCAATTAAAATAATAACTAAGTGCTATTAGAGACACCCTTGATGAGGATGAACCAGGTATGACTTCTCTCAATGGTCTCACTGGACCTTGGGACTCATTTAGACTCTTTGTTCCAGAAAAGAAAGCATGAAGTTTGACATAGTATGGGAAGATTGTATACAAGAAGAATCTAGAGTAGCCAATAGAGAAGCTCTCCTCATAGAATATGATCAGGCTCTAGCCACCCATACTAAAGGAATAAAATAATCAAACTACAAGAAGAGTTACCATAATCCTTCCAAGAATAAATTTCAAAAGAAGAAGAAGGATTAATCAAAGTATCGATGTTATAACTGTCATAAGATAGGACATATTGCTAAGGAATGTCCATCACCAAAGATGAACAACAAAAACAAGAGACATCATGCTCATCTAGATGAAGATGAGGATATAGAAGAAGAAAGGCCTCTCAAGAAAACTATAGGTGAAGATGTAGAATAATATGTGTTATTCACTACACTCTCTGGGCTTGTAACACCTAGAGAAGACACATGGATTATTGATAGTGGTGCCTCAAAGCACATGATAGGGAAGAAGTAAGCTCTATCAAAACTCGAAGAGAAGAACTTCAACTCTCCTAAGAAGGTATCATTGGGAGATGACTATCAATCACCCATCAAAGGTATTGGTGAATCAAGCTACAAGCTTGACTATGGAAATTCCATGAAGATGAAGGAAGTATTGTATGTACCGGGTTTGAAAACGAACCTACTTTCCATCTCTTTTTTAGATAATAAAGGATATAGAGTTTCTTTTGTATATGGACAAGTACTGATGTGTGGAAAAGAAAATATACTTGAAGATGATGTGGTCATTACAGAAGAAGAAGGAGGATTGTACAAGCTCAAAGGACATCCAGAGACAACCCTTGTCCATGAGACTACTAGCTCAAGTGAACTATGGCATAAAAGGATCGCTCACATCAACTACAAAGAATTTCCCTATGTGAACAAGGTGGTAACAGGGTTACCGAATATGAATATTGATCTTGAGGATACTTACAAAGGATGTGCAAGTGGAAAGAACAATAAGAATCTCTTTCCAAAAAGTGAAACAAAGACCAAAGGTACATCAAAACTAATTCATTCTGATGTGTGTGGTCCTATGTCCTCCATATCCTTAAGTGAATATGAGTACCATGTCACATTTATTGATGATTATTCAAGAAAGACTTGTATATACTTCTTGAAAAAAAAGAGTAAAGTGTTCAATAAATTCAAGGAATTCAAATCCTTGATAGAGAACCTTTTAGAAAAGAGAATCAAGACACTGGGGTTAGATAATGGTGGAGAATACACTTCAAAGTAATTTGAAGCGTTATCTAAGGATGCAGGAATCAAGAGGGAACTAACCACTCCCTATAATCCTTAACATAATGGTGTTGCTTAAATAAAGAATAGAACTATCATGGAAGTAATAAAGACCATGTTTCACGACCAAGACCTCCCTTTGCACCTATGGGATGAAGCAACAAGAACAACTGTATATGTGCATAATAAATTTTATCACATTGCTCTTGGATTCAACACTCCTGAAGAGATGTATACTGGAAAGACACCTAAAGTGAGCCATCTCAAGATATTTGTCTCTCCAATATATGTACATATTCCAAAAGAGAGGAGAACTAAGTTGGATACTTCTAGGAATAAGGGGATATTTGTATGATATCATGAAGTCTCCAAATCCTTAAGGATATACATTTCAAGATTCGATCATATCAAAATTAGTAGGGATGTAACATTTGATGAAGAGACAACTCTTAAGAAGTCTAGAAGGTATCATATTGAAGAAGTACATCAAGAGAATGTACATCCCAGAATGATAGAAGTTGAAACCTCTACTGAAATAGTAGCATCAGAAGATCATGACATGCTAGAACCTCAGGAGCCCTGCACTATGGATGTCTCTCGAAAGAGAAAACTTGCTTCGGTAAGAGAAATCATACAATAATAAAAAAGTTATAGAGCGCCATAAGGCTCCACAAGAATCAACAAAATATTAAAGCCGTATTCTAGCTATGTAGCTTTGATGTGTAGTCTTGTCGATAAAAAACCCACCATCTATGAGGAAGCTGCACAGAAGAAAGAATGGGTTCAAGCAATGACATAATTATACCAGTTGATCATGAAGAATGATGTCTTGGATATTGTTCCCAAACCAGAAAACAAGAGTGTGGTATCTTCAAAATGGATCTACAAGATAAAACATGTTGCCGATGGAAGTATTGAAAAGTACAAAGAAAGATGTGTGGCTAGAGGATTCTCTCAGAAAGAGGGGATGGATTATGAAGGGACATTTTCTCCAGTAACAAGGTACACTTATGTCACAACTAACATGGCACTTGCTCCCATGCCGAAGTGGGACTTACACCAGATGGATGTAAAGACATCCTTCCTTAATGGTGTGATTGAGGAAGAGGTTTACATCGAACAACCACAAGGATTTGAAGTCGAAGACAGAGTGAATCATGTATGCAAGTTGAAAAAGGATTTGTATGTACTAAAGCAAGCTCCGAGAGCTTGGTATGGCAGAATATATAGCTTCTTGAAAAGCATTGTAATTACCAAGAGTAAAGTTGATCCTAACCTTTAAATGAATATTATGGATGATGAAGCAATCATACTATTGTTGTATGTGGATGATCTATTTCTGACTGGAAATGAGAAACAAATCAAGGATTGCAAGAAGAATATAGCTGAAGAATTCAAGAGGAAAGATCTTTGATTGATACATTACTTCCTAGGGTTGGAAGTGTAGTAGAGCCGAGAAAAAATATTTTTGAATTAGGGAAAGTACAGAGTGGAGATATTGAAAAGATTTGATATGTTGGATTGTAAATCTATGGCCACACCCATGCACACCAACTTGAAGTTGTTGTCTAATGAGACATCATAGTTAGTGGATATGACTCAGTACAGACAAAGTATTGGGTCATTGATGTATCTGATGAACACAAGGCCATATATGTGCTTTTCTATGAACACATTAAGTCAGTATCTAGTTAAACCTAAACGAGTTCACCTGATAAATGAAAAGCATGTGATGAGGTACCTAAAAGGTACGATAGATTTGGGACTTTAATATGGGAGAGATTATGACTAAAAATTGTATGGATATATAGATTCAGATTGGGAAGGAAGTGCCATCGACAGGAAGAGCACCTCTGGTGGATATTATTTTTTGGGATCCGTCATCATCTCATGCTTTAGTAAGAAACAATCATGGTGTTTCTCTTAGTACAACTGAAGCATAGTACATTGCATCTTGCTCCGCTTGTTGTGAAGCGATATGGATTCAGAAGATGATGTCAATATTATTTTACACAGAGCTGGAAACCACAGTAATTCTCTGTGACAACTAGAGTTGTGTAAAAATGGCAGAGAATACAGTGTTTCATGAAAAATCAAAGCACATAGAAATCCGATATTTTTATATAAGGGATATTGTACAAAAGGGAGCTATCAATCTCTAGTATGTGAGTACCGAGGAGCAAGTTGTTGATGTACTGACCAAGCCTCTATCTAGAGTGAAGTTTGAATATTTCCATGACAAGCTTGGTGTAGTTCGAAAAAACTTTCCTCGCAAGGAGAAACAGTGATGGGACTACTGATGATTAATATTTGGACCTTATTTGGAAAAGGAGGAACAAGTCGAAGATATGGACTCTCCTCATCAAGGAAGAAAAGGTCGAAGACATGAACCCTCCTCAAACAAAGGGGGAGCTGGTTGATAATATAAAACTTCCCAGGAAAGGGGGAGTAATGATGAGACTGACATCGATGATGGATGACAGTGATCCTATTTTTAGGATGGCAAGTATAACACTATTTAATGAGAGTGGTACTTACTAGCTGAGGATGGCCCTGGTGATGTTACTCTCATATGAAAAGTACCCACATTCATTTGTGGATACCGTAGTATAACAATCTCTTGGGAGTGGTTCTAACCTATGTGGTATTGATTCTCTACAATGAGTCTTAGCGGATGACAGTGATGACATTTTGTATTTAGTCGTGATCTTCTCTGCAGAGAATAATCTTGTATGGAGAGTATTCCTACATTCAGATGTAGATACCATAGAATAACACTCGCTTGGGAGTGGTCCTAACCTGTGTGGTACATATGCTCTATGATGAGTCCTCACGGACGTCATATTATAACACTCACATGGGAGTGGTCCTAACCTCAGTGGTAAGGATGTTCTACGATGGGTTAACATTGTGTATGTAGTCAAGATATGTTCTACAGACAATACTATTTCTTGGAAGAGTATTCTACACATATGTGTAGATACCGTAGTATAAAAATCACTTGGGAGTGGTACTAACCTTACTAGTATGGATGGTCTACAATGAGTCCTCACGGATGATAAGGCCTGCATTGGGTGCAGTCGAGATCTACATTTAGTTGTAGATGATTCAGATGATTGATATCATTGATCATGCTGATGGAGGAGTGCATCATCCTTGGACTTATGTCCTAAAGTGATAGGGATTGATCATCTCGAAAAGAGATCATGTGTACTGCAAGTAGCGTGGGGATGAAGGATCAAGTAGATCAAAGTATAACAATGAAGGGTCAAGTAGATTGAAGTGTGGATGAAAAGGGTTAAGAAGGATCAAAAGGATTGAAGTGATGCTACAAAAGGATAAAAAATATCAAAGTTCTACTACAAAGGATCAATAAGATTAGAAGGCTATCGCAAAAGATCAAAGTGTTGCCACAAAGGATCAAGAAGACTAAAGTGATGCTACAAAGGATCAAAATATTGATGTGCTTCTATGAAGGATCTAAAGGTCTAAGAGTTGCTGCAAAATGATCAAATGATCGTGTGATGCAGAAGATGAAGAGTAACTGCTCGAGTTACTGATTATGAAAAGTTCCTATGATGTATAGTTGTATTGCCTCGATGTACTGTTAAAATTTTGTCTCTCTATTCTCCTATATTCTATATGATGATGTTGTCAGTATAATAACCTTCTCATTAAGGGGGAATGTTAAATATTGTAACTTCAAAGGATATTATAAATGTATTTCACTAATGTACCCCAAGGGAGATGCTATTATTCCTCCGGCGGGGTGTTACTATTGTATTTTGGTCATCATAGAGTTATCAGGTAAAGCCTCCATTGTAAGTCGGGTCATTAGTACCCTAATTAATAATATAATATACTTTTTTGAGTCTTGATGAAGTCAGCCCATCAAATTCAGTGGGGCCGACTTGATTAGGGTAAAAGTCAGTTTGCTCAATGTGTATAAATAAAAGAGCTATGATTCTTATTTGGACACAGACTCACTCACTTGAGTAGCGTATAGGAGAGAGAGAGATAGAACAAAAGGAGGAGAACACCTATTTTTGCCGTTATCTCTTATGCATATTATACAGAGGTATTTTTGATGGGTTTTCTCCCCCTTAAGGGTTTCCCACAATAAATACTGTGTCTATGTTGTGATTGTGTTTCTGTTAGTGATTCTAGATATGTTGCTGCTATGGTATTTGAATTGAACACTAATGAATATAGTCTAGCATATGAAATATTAACAAAAAGTGAGGTAAATAGAAAGTAGGTAATTAGGGGAAACACATAGCATAAGAAGAGATTGTTGTACGTAAGTTCTGAATTTATAACAAAAAACATAATGCAACAAAATATTATTTGTCTAGCAATCACACAACCAACACTCTGGTGTGCTAACCATCTAACCATATAATTATACTACATATAGAAAGAAGGAACTTCAGACACTTCTAAATTATTTTTCCAATGATAAAATTTCCCTGAGTACTTTGAAATCCATACATGTATTGTAGATAATTTTGCAAGCAATTTGGATTCCCTCAAATATGATAAAAAAAATCCATGCGCACATCTAAATTCCACTAGTATTTTTAAAAATCCCTTAGGAAATTGTAAAATCAATGAGCTCTGATAGAATTTGGCCAACAATGTACAAAAATGCCCAAGCAACTAGAGAATTTCCCATGAAAGAAGAAAATTCTTATCTAAGTGGAAAACATCAACTTGTAATTAAAAACACTCAAATAAGTGAGAAATTTTCCCAACACTAATTCAAATGATTTTGTAAATTTCTTAAATTGATGTATCAACTCTATAATCTATCAATTAAATTCACATATTTTAGTAACATCGCAAGAATAACCAACAATGCATTAAATATACAATTTTGTTTTCATAATCCCCCCAATCACACTTTCACCATTCACTCATATTCAACGAAACAAAGGATCATTCATTAAAATCAACAGTAGTAATTAAAAAATAGGTAGGAGAAATATAGAAACATAATAGACATAATATGTTATCCTAGAAATAAAAATGGTAAAACCACAATTCAATTGTTGCTCAATCTTCTTTTTTGGCAATGTGAGGATTACAATGCAGATTCCTACACCTCATGGATCTTTGTGTCTTATGATCCCTTTATCCAAACACCCTTAGTAGTATTACTACATTGAGATATAGGAAATATGGGAGTAATGGGAAATCCAGCAAGCATGGGTTTTCATTTCCCATTCAATCTCTCTTTTTTCTAGTAATTTCATTTTCCATCCATTTGATTAAATGCACATTATTTTTTGTCTTATTATACATGATAGTTCCATTTTCCTTTTCCTATCTTATAGCCTTCTTACATTTCTATATTAGTTTAAGTATTTATGATTTCAACCATTGATTTTCTTTAGATTTGATTTTGGATCAAGATTTGTTCCCAATTATTTATTTTAAGCTTCCAAAATCCATTCAAACTCAGGGATTAATGGGAAATTATGAGTGAAAATGTTGATTTTTGCATAATAGAATCAATTTTGTTTTCATAATCCCCCATGTCACACTTTCACCAATCACTCATATTCAACGAAACAAAGGATCTTTCATTAAAATCAATGGTAGTAATTAAAAAATAGGTAGGAGAAATATAGAAACATAATAGACATAATATGTTATCCTAGAAATAAAAATGGTAAAACCACAATTCAATTGTTGCTCAATCTTCTTTTTTGGCAATGTGAGGATTACAATGCATATTCCTACACCTCATGGATCTTTTTGTGTCTTATGATCCCTTTATCCAAACACCCTTAGTAGTATTACTACATTGAGATATAGGAAATATGGGAGTAATGGGAAATCCAGCAAGCATGGGTTTTCATTTCCGATTCAATCTCTCTTTTTTCTACTAATTTCATTTTCCATCCATTTGATTAAATGCACATTATTTTTTGTCTTATTATACATGATAGTGGCATTTTCCTTTTCCTATCTTATAGCCTTCTTACATTTCTATATTAGTTTAAGTATTTATGATTTCAACCATTGATTTTCTTTAGATTTGATTTTGGATCAGGATTTGTTCCCAATTGTTTATTTTAAGCTTCCAAATCCATTCAAACTCATGGATTGATGGGAAATTATGAGTGAAAATGTTGATTTTTGCATAATAGAATCAATTTTGTTTTCATAATCCCCCAAGTCATACTTTCACCAATCACTCATATTCAACAAAACAAAGGATCTTTCATTAAAATCAACGGTAGTAATTAAAAAATAGGTAGGAGAAATATAGAAACATAATAGACATAATATGTTATCCTAGAAATAAAAATGGTAAAACCACAATTCAATTGTTGCTCAATCTTCTTTTTTGGCAATGTGAGGATTACAATGCAGATTCCTACACCTCATGGATCTTTGTGTGTCTTATGATCCCTTTATCCAAACACCCTTAGTAGTATTACTACATTGAGATATAGGAAATATGGGAGTAATGGGAAATCCAACAAGCATGGGTTTTCATTTCCCATTCAATCTCTCTTTTTTCTACTAATTTCATTTTCCATCCATTTGATTAAATGCACATTATTTTTTGTCTTATTATACATGATAGTTGCATTTTACTTTTCGTATCTTATAGCCTTATTACATTTCTATATTAGTTTAAGTATTTATGACTTCAACCATTGATTTTCTTTAGATTTGATTTTGGATCAGGATTTGTTCCCAATTGTTTATTTTAAGCTTCCAAAATCCATTCAAACTCAAGGATTAATGGGAAATTATGAGTGAAAATGTTGATTTTTGCATAATAGAATCAATGATGTTCATCCAAATTTATTTTTTGGCTTGTGTCACTATGTAGTCAATACCTACATTTTGGTTCTTCTTATCTTTAATGTGATTTGGTTATGTAGGGGATTGATTTTTTCTAAGTGGATTCTAGTTCTATTCTTTGTTACTCCCTTTTTGCTTTCCCTTATTAGATGGATTAAGTTTGATGAATACAATTGTTAAAATTACTGATCTGATTGAGTTGGTGAAGGTTTAACAAAATTTACATGTTCTGGAGCCATGGGGTGAGTACTAGTTTGTCTAAGGAATGAGAATTTTGTGATGGTATGCCCCATAAAGATTGTGTGTCTTGTAAGAAGTTGGTCTAGGTAGCATAGAATTCATCATGCAGGTTTGCATGGAAACTATATATGCCCCAATATTGGTAAAATATGGACTATACAACCCATACTTTGTTTGTCCAAATAGTAGACGAGGTCCACTTTAGGGAGTTTGACAACTAATATTTGAGGAGGACCATTATGAGGCACGTTCATTGTAAGGGATCTATATGAAATGAATAAGGAAAATTGATGAGAAACTATGCCAACAATACTATTGACACTATGTGATGTGTAAAAGTAAGTTCTAGTCTAATGGACCATGATGAAGCATATCGGGTATGATGTTGAATAGATATCGTCGATGTAGATAATTTAGATAAAAATGTTTTTGATTAAGGATGTGCCACGTTTATCCTATGGAATTGTTATCAATACATATTTGGAAATCATGGGTAAGAGGTACTTAAGGAACCAATCCAATAAATCTAAATGGTTTTTTTGTTTTTGTTTTACACAATGTTCACCACTAATGCCGTTCATAAATGTGGTTGGAAATATGCATGTATATGTTCTATCAAATATGCAAAAGAATGTCCAACCCAAGGTTGTGGAAATATAGGAGTTGAAAATATGTTAAAAATGTAGTTTTGATAGGCCCAAAGGTGTGTTAGAATAATCAACCCATAGTTAGCTACCTTAGACATTACTTAATACATTTTTGTCTTATTTGCCTAGTTTCCTATATTCCACTCTATGCAAACTCTCTTCCACATGTCCTAGAAGTCAAACTTGATAAAAATGAGTCATAGAGCACTTGGGAAACCTTCTGGAAACCATATTTATCATGTATGGTTTATTCTAGATCCTCCAAAGAGCATATCTGCTTCTTCTGCTAAGTTGCTTGTTTTATTGATAAATAAGGCAAAAGGGAAAGTAAGACTTGGTGTAGTTGACTTGTTTTTTGCCGTCATCATCCTCCATCCCTTTCTCCTAATAAAATCATGTATGAGTTTTCTTTCCATCCCTTATTAGCTTTCCTACTTGACTTTTCCAATTCGTGAGCCTCTAAGTGGATTTGGAAACTGCTTTATGCACCTATGGGGGATTTGACTAGATTTAGTAAGCCTACTTTTTGACTATTTTGAATGGAATCCTTATGCATTAAAATATCTCATGTAATTATATATTACAGCAGCCTATTACTTCATAAGGTTGGCTATTGTACACTTATCCTATACAGATTAGTATTATGCTCCAATTCCAGTCTCCTTTGTTTGTAAATTTGCGTGTTTGATTAGCAATTTTGTAAATGCAATTGTTCTATCACTTGGGTTCAATTTTCACATGGTATCAGAGCCTTTGTAGATCGATTTCTCTCCTTTGATATTGCTATTGTAGGTTTGACATCTTGACTAGGAGCATATTATGCTGACTGAAGGGCACAGTTTCTGAGTTATGGATCAATATTAGAAGATCATCTTGACTCCATTTAATTTCTTTGAATGGAAAGAAAATATGGAGATACTGTTGAGACTTAAAGGCCTCTATAGGGTGACTATGGAAACTAAGGTAGAGCCCAATGTAGCTGCATAGAAAATTAAATGGCACAACAGGAGGGATAATGCCTATGGTATTTTGTGTCTAAGCATATCAAGAGATCTCCTCTTCCATCTTAATGGATTGACATCACCTAATGAAGTATGGGAGAAGCTTGTATATCTTTTTGGTAATATAGAAAATATGAGAGGACATCAAATCAAGAATAAATTGATCTCTTTGAGTCCCAATAGCTTCGAATTCGTGCAACTCTACTTTTCCAAGTTCAAAGCCCTTGTTTTGCAGCTAAAATAGTGTGGAATTGAAAAGAAGGAAGAGAAAATAGTTTTGGCCATACTCTCGAAGCTTGGCCCTAACTATTAAGTGTTTGTTTTGACCTTCCATGCCACCAAGTTGACAGCTTGAGCCTGAAAGATGCCTAAGCTTGCAGAGTTCATGGAATCCCTCACACAAGAACAAGATAAATTGGTGATGATGGGCACCATCAAACCTTCCAAAGACCAAGATTTGGTTGCTGGAGATTCAAGGGTGGATTCAAAAGGCAAGAAGAAAGCTAAAAATCCACCTGAGCAAAATAAAGACAATAACAAGTCTCAAGAGGAGCCCCAAGGCTCCAAGAAGAACTTCCAGAAGAAGAAGAACAAAAGAGAAATGAGCAAGTGTGCATACTACAGTAAGGGCTATCATCCTAAAAGCTTCTGCATGAAGAAGCAAATTGACATGTTGACCTAACTCCCAGAGAAGAATAACATCTCCCTTCCTAATTGCTGAAAGAAGAGAGAAGGAGGATCAAATTCATAGGATAGAGAAAGTGCATGCTTTGGTTGCTGGCACATCAAGCTCACCTAGCTTCATCATAGACTCTAGAGCTTCAAGACATATGGTTTCAACCAAGGAGGCATTCTCCTCTCTTGAAATGTTGAAAGGTCCACCAATAGTGCTGGGAGATGACTCTCTAACTTACATTTTGGGGAAAGGACGGATTGATCTTGGTCATGGTAAGTTCAATATTGTGTTGTATGTTCCAGGTCTTTCCTCTAACCTCTTGTCAGTGTATTAGATGACTCACACAAGGTCTCCAAACAAGGTCATCTTCTCCCCTGATGGTGTTGAGATCACAGAGATCTCAAATAGTAAAGTCATTGCAAAAATACTTATAGATCACACCTCAAAAATATACATCTTTTCACATTTTCTACCGTACTCAAACCCCTCTACTCTTCTAATTCATATTAATGAGGCAAGCAAGCTTTGGCATGAAATATTTGGATATATTAACTATAAGTATCTTTTTGATCTAAGTGAAAAATAAATGGTCATAGGGTTTCCAAAGATTAAGTTTTCCAAGGGAGTCTGTCAAGGTTGTATCCTAGGAAAACACCTAGAGCACAAATTTGAGAGAGCTAGTCATGAGAGAACCTTTGCACCTCTTGAGTTGATCCACAGTGATGTTGCTGGTCCATTTTCTCATATGTCAATGAGTCAAGTCAAATATGCATTGACCTTCATAGATGAATTTTCTAGGTATTGTTGGGTTTACTTCCTGAAGCATAAGTCTGAAGTTTTTGACCTCTTCAAAGTCTTCAAGGCCTTGGTTGAAAACCAGTCTGGGAGGAGACTCAAGATCCTCAGATATGACAATGGTGGTGAGTATGTCAAGTTTGAGTTCATTCAATATTGTAAATATTTAGGTATTCAGATGCACCATTCAATCCCTTACACGCCACAGCAAAATGGTGTTGCTGAGAGAAAGAACAAATCACTAAAGGAGATGGCAACCTATATGATGGAGGCTAAGACTTTGCCACAAAATTTTTGGGCCGAGGCTATAAACTGTGCAACCTATATCTAGAATAGGGTGCCTCATAAAAATCTTGATGGTATGAATCCTTTCGAAGCTTGGAGTGGGCACAAGCCAGATGTGACCCATTTCAGGATTTTTGGCTCAAAGGCTTGGGCTAGAATTCCAACTGAAAAGAGAAAGGCTTTGCAACCCCAAAGCCAAGAGTTCCTATTTTTTGTGTATTCTAAAGATTCAAAAGGGTACAAGCTGATAAACTTGATCACAAACAAATCCTTCATTGAAAGGAGTGTTTAGTTCCAAAAAGATCCTTTAATAGTAGATGAAGTTGGAGAGTCTTCTTCACCACCAGAACCATTGAATGTAAGTGAAGAGACAAATGAGTTTACTGATTCTAATATGTCTGATAATGATGATTTAATTGCAAATTTTGACAGTCCTACAAGACCAAAATGGGTAGCAAATACCATTCATGTAGCTAGGGAACTAGCTGGAAATCCTAGTGATCCTAGGGGGACTAGATCTCAGTTTGAGAGTGCCTTGTGTATGAAAGATCCTTTGTTTGCAGAAAAGTGCTATCTGATGATTCAATCAGACCCATAGAAATATGAAGGTGTAGCACATGATCCAAGATGGAAAACAACCATGAAATAAGAATTCAGCTCACTCTAGAAGAACAACACTTGGGAACTGGTTGATCTTCCCCTAGGGAGGAAGCTAGTTCAATGTAGGTGGGTTTTCAAAACCAAGTTTTCTGCTGATGGTTCACCTTTGAAATATAAGGAAATATTGGTAGCCAAGGGATACTCACAGGTACATGGTATTGACTACAATGAAACCTTTGCACCAGTGGAAAAGATGGACTCCATAAGGCTAGCCTTAGCCATTGCAGCTTCAAAGCAGTGGAAGGTACATCACATGGATGTGAAGTGTGCTTTCCTAAATGGAGATATTACTAAATATATTTACATGCAACAACCTTGAGGGTTTGTTTCTAATCCATATTTTGTGTCCAGGTTAAAGAAATCATTGTATGGGCTCAAGCAAGCCCCCAGGGCTTGGTATGCCAAGATTGATGGATTTTTGTTGTCATTGAGTTTTGTTCGATGCAATCATGATCCTAATGTTTATTTGAAGCCGATCCATGGTTGTTTGATGATTATTGTTTTGTATGTGGATGGCCTTCTGATTACAGGAAGTTCAAATAAAGAGATTACCTCCTTGAAGGATGCAATGAGCCATGCATTTTCTATGACTGACATGGGGTTGTTGAGCCAATTCTTGTGTCTCAAAATTGCTCAATCCCAACATGGAATAAAAGTACATCAGTCCAAGTATGCTTTATATTTGTTGAACAATTTCAACATGGAATATTGCAAGCCAAGCAATACTCCTTTCCTTTCAGGAGTTAAGCTTGAAGAAGCAGGTTCTTCTCCTATGGTAAATAATACACTATATAGGCAGTTGATTGGGTGTTTTCTTTACCTTACACACACTCAACCTGATATTTTTTATTCAGTAAGTGTGGCCTCAAGATACATGGATCAGCCTCATGAGATCCATTGGAGATCAACCAAAAGGATCCTTAACTTTGTTCAGGGAACACGAACTCATGGGATTTTCTACAAAGCTAAATATGATCTTGAATTGATTGGGTTTACTGACAGTGATTGGGTAGGTGATAACATAGATTGAAAGTCAACATCAGGATATGTGTTCATGCTTTTTGAAGGACCAATCAGCTGGTCAAGCAAGAAATAGAGTGCCATAGCACTCTCATCTACAGAAGCAGAGTACAGAGGAGTTGTAAATGCAGCAACTCAATGTTTATGGTTGCAGGGGATACTTGGTGAGTGTGGCTTCGAATCAAAGTTTTCAACTATTATCTATTGTGATAATCAGATTAACATTTGAATCTGCAATTATCCAGTTTAGATATAGAGAACCAAACACATTGAGATCCATATGCACTACATTAGACAGCTTGTGCATGATGGCACCATTCACCTACTCTTTTGTGCATCTTCAGAACAAGTAGCAGGCATATTCACCAAATTTTTTTGTCAGAAGACATTCAGAAATCTCAAATCACTGCCGGGGATTGCTGATCATGCTATGAAGCATGATTGATGACAATATTTTTAACATTTGTTTTACTGTCCATGTTTAAGGGAGGATTTTCCCACTCGGTTTTTGCCTCTTTCCTTGGTTAAATGGACATGCAATATGTAAAAGGTGACTAAGCCTTATTGCTAGGCCCTATATTTTTCTGATATTTACTCATAAATTCAGGCTTAAGAGGGGGTGTTATAATAATCAACCCATAGATAGCTACCTTAGACATTAATTAATCCATTTTTGTCTTATTTGCGTAGTTTCCTATATTCCACTCTATGCAAGTTGTCTTCCACATGTCCTAGAAGTCAAACTTGCTAAAAATGAGTCATGGAGCACTTAGGAAACCTCCTACAAACCATATTTAGCATTTCTACTTTATTCCAGATCCTCCAAAGTGCATATCTTCTTTTTCTGCTAAGTTGCATGTTTTATTGATAAACAAGGCAAAAGAGAAAGTAAGACTAAGTGTAGTTGACTTGTTTTTTTCCCTCATCATCCTCCATCCTTTTCTCCTAATAAAAGCATGAATGATTTTTCTTTCCATCCCTTATTATCTTGCCTAGTTGACTTTGCCAATTTGTGAGCCTCTAAGTGGATTTGGAAACTGATTTATGCACCTATGGGGGATTTGACTAGATTTAGTAAGCCTACTTTTTTACTATTTCGAATGGAATCCTTATGCATTCGAATGTCTCATGTAATTATATATTGTAGTAGCCTATTACTTCATAAGGTTGGTTATTTTACACTTATTCAATACAGATTAGTGTTATGCTCCAATTTCAGTCTCCTTTGTTTGTAATTTTGCTTGTTTGATTAGCAATTTTGTGAGTGCAATTGTTCTATTACTTGGGTTGAATTTCCACAAGGTGAAATAGGCATTATAGTTATTAAAATGAAATACCATTTATTTTTGATACTTATGATGGTTTTTTGAAAGCGTATAAGGTGGATTTTGTCAATGAATATGCCATTTGATGAGAATTAGAGGTGAAATACATCATATGGTTGGCTAGGTCATCCCCTTGTTTGCCTCCAATATTTGGAATTTATAAGGACATCTTAACCAAAACTGGAATCCAATATACAGTCATGTTGGGGGAGCTCATTGATGCATTTAGATAAGTAATGGAGATTTAAACTAGAGATGAAAGTCAATTTTTTTTGGAGGGGGCACTTCCATCATGTGTTATAGGGATGTTCTTCAACATCATGTGAAAGGAATATGGATTTCATTGGGAAAGGTATATCAAAGAACATTATATTCAATTATTCTTGCACATGTGCACAAGTTGTATGGTGCAAGCCTTCTTTATTGAAGATGGGAGGGGGTATAGCTTTAACTCCTCCATTGATGGGAGGGAGGCTTTGAACACCAAAGGAACATCAAGGAAGAAATAGGTCTGGTTTTGTATTAAATGTGATGGAAGATTGTGCAAGAATTGGGAACTAACTAAAAATCAATAAATGCAATAGTATGATGCTAGGTTACATATATTAACTAAAAAATGTTGTGATAATGTATGTGAAATGGCCATACATGAGGGATTTTAATATGTATGTTTCTGTATTATGCGAGAATACTTGTAATTCAAAATAAATGATGCAAACCTATATTAAGTTATCATCCTTCAACTAAAAATAGTAATTGATACTTCTAATAGCTCTCTTATGGGATGGTGATGAAGTCATTGAACATGACTAGCGAAGGTGTGAATGAATCAATTATAATGAGAGGTAATGGGTCTATGTTATAGAAGGATTGGAAACATAAAATAACTATAAAATATTACGCAAGTGAAATACATCCCACAAATGCCACCTCATAAAAACCCTTTTTTTATGCTACTGAGATACCTACACCAAGTGTGAACTAAACAACTAAACACTATATTTTGGAACTATGATTTTTTATCTGTGTTTGATCACACTTTCTTATATAAGGGTTTTAAAGGCTCTAGAAATGCCAACAACCAATATTTTTTCATATGAAGAATATTGGTGGGAATTATTTGGATGCCTACCCTATTAAATCCTAAGTTAACCATAGTTTCTTTTGTGAACTCTTTGAGAGAGTATTTTTCGTGATTATGAATATCTTTTAGGTTGAATTTAATGAGCCAAACTTTGGTTAAATGCTGTGACAAGGGTGGTATTTAAAACCTTTCTTTTTATTTTTTTATTCATCAAGGTTACTTGTGAGTGATAAGATAAATTTCATATTCAAAATTAAAAGACTATTTACATCACTTGGTGTCTTCTTTAAGTGAGATGTACACACATGTTGTTTGGAAGAAAGACAAATTCAATTTCCAACTAGACTATGAGATGATAAAGTAGAGATATTTGAACGTGAGTTGTTCATTACTCCACCTAATTAATCTGTGGTAGTGAATGAACTCACAAAATATAACTTTAACAATAAATATTACAAGGGAGTTATTAAAAACCATGAATATTTTGCATTCATTTAGATGACTTGTGATTGGAAAATGAATATCATAGTAAAAAATTAAGTCTTTATGTCCGTTATGTATGTCCAAACATGGATTAATCTAAACAGATTAAAATAAAAATATGGAAGATGAAATGAGGTTAAAGTTATGTAACATTTTTCGAAATTCTTAGACTAAAAGCTCTCTTTAAACATTTTGAAGAAGTAATGAGAATGCAATCTACCCTATTGAGGTATAAGAGGTTCGTTAAGGACCTCAATGCCTATGCCTAGGAAAGTTACAAAACTAAATTTTGTAATCTCCTTATGATTTGAAATTTTGATATAATAATATGTAAGAATAATTTGTTGTTTGTGTATTAACTTCTTAGCATGAGTAATCCGCGAGATGTAGAACAGTTGGTGGCGGGGTATGGTTAAGACGCCCCCTAAGCTGGAAGGTCACCGGTTCTAATCCCGTCGGATACCTAAAATCCAACCATGTTAAGGGTTGGTGCGGTCCAGGCCGGGTGCGATCCACGGGTGATTTTGACGGCTTAGATGCCCCTGGTTCGTGGCCACTCAGCCAATGGCAACCCTGCTAGTCAGGGGGGTTCCACCACTTTGCCAACAAAAAAAAAAAAACTTCTTAGCATGAGTAAGTATCCATATAAATTAATGTTTGGGATAACATCGAAGAAAGAAAGGAGAAAAATCAAGAAAATCATATGGGTTTTCCCTTTAAAGTCATAGTGATGTGTGGGTAATATATTAACAAATACACATAAACAAACAATGTGGGATAATGAATATAAAATCAAAACATCATGTGGATATTGAAAAAAAAGCCTCATGGAGCCTTGCCAAAAAAATACCAACAATCACATGAGAATAACGATGAATGGAAGTGGTCGTTGAGACTATCAATTCCATTGGATTGCGGTAAGAACAAAAGGAGTATGATGCTACAAAATATCCGCAATCAGTTAACAAGAATGAGATAACCTATCGATAAGGAAACTTGGAAAATAAATAGTGGAGTTGTGAGTTATGTTTTCGAGAAATTGTCATGAGTAAGCAATTTGTCCTCTCCTTGTAGGTTGAAACCAAGTAAATAGTGTAATTAATGATTAATAAGGCCAAACGCTAACAATTTAAATAAGAAATAGACAAATAAGAGTGAAATAATAATATTGTCAAGTGCGAAAATATTGTGAAACAAAAAAGGCTGAGTTACGAATGGTGTACCCTTAAAGAGTGTAGCTCTAATGGTAATACCCTAAAAAAGTAAATATATTGCAATGATAGGAAGAAACAATTGCTTCTTGAGAAATAGGCCCACAGAGATTTGCAATGATAAATGATGATAAGGAGTGTGATTTGTTCTCTCTCAGACTAATTTTTACAACATATTTGTGCTCTAACTTTTTCTTATCAAATGCATGATCATGGTTTTTTTTAATGTGGAATGGATGTATTCAAACAATGAGACTCATGTGAATGCTCCACCTCATAAAGTGGTGTTCAAGGTAAAAATATGGGGATTTTGAATTCTTGATGCATGTGAAGCAGAGCAATTAAAATTTTAGAGAGAGAAATGTAGTTATGAACCTTGAAATCGATTTTGCAAGATATTGTTTTCTGTGGTGGTACAACTGCATGACTTTGGAATATTTACTAGCATAGGTTTTCATCGATTTCCTATATAAAAGTTTGAAATTTTTGCTAAAGTAAATATTATTATTTA
Organism: Pseudotsuga menziesii; assembly: GCA_001517045.1. Classification (NCBI taxonomy): domain Eukaryota; kingdom Viridiplantae; phylum Streptophyta; class Pinopsida; order Pinales; family Pinaceae; genus Pseudotsuga; species Pseudotsuga menziesii. The sequence continues at coordinate 703,106 of LPNX010805682.1, forward strand.
TTATAAGGTTGAATTTCCATGTTGAATTTTGATGAGAATTATTCTAATATGTTGGATGTTGTATGTTTATGGTTTCTTTGAATAATTTTTTTGAAATGTTACATCTGCAAAAGATTTAGGTCATAACACCAACTATAACATCTTGGACTATAAAAATAAATAGTCAAGACTTCATGTATAGATATTTAATTCACATGAATGAAATTCCATCCAATAATTAGATTTATCCAATTCCAACCAACAATTGCTATTAGCCCTTTTGTTATTTCATAACTCCATGATTACCTTCTCTATTTTGTCCTAAAGTCCTTACAAGTTTTTCAAGAACAAGATCTAGATGCTAAAAAGGAAAGAAATATGTTTGCAAACAAACAATAATGTGAGAAAAACCATGTCATTAATTACCAAAAGAAGAAATATCATGCAAGATATCTTCCAATAATAGATTAAACTATTATTTTCCATCAATTTTACAAGCTTGGATCAATATTCAAATGAAGGAAACTTTAATTGGTTATGTAGGAGATTCTAATTGTTCTCTATTTCATAAAACCTAGTTAGGGATTAAGTAGAGCCTTAATTCCCTTTGTTACCCATGCAAACTATCTAGCATGAGTTAACAACCTCATAATCAAAATAAGTGACATAAGTGGACATAGACAAATAAATGCAAGGACCAATTCAATGATAGGATTTTCCATGGGTGGAGAGTCCATAAAAAAACTCAACATATGTTATAGTGGCTTAGAATAGCCATGAAAACTACCAAATTCCTTGAATAATGAAGTGAACAGCAATGAGTTATTGCTTAACTCTTAATGCAATGTAGGTATCCTAATTTAAAGCAAATAATACCTAAAAGAAGGAATTCGCCCTCAATATATATAACTATATTGTTAAGATCTCAATTATGGACTATAAATGGAGCTTGACATATAAATAGAAGATTCGTCCCTTGGAGATTTGCAATTTAGGGTGGAGAAGATGATCAGATAGAGTGAAATTTGGAAACGTTAAATAGTGAGACCAACTCCTAGGAACCTAGATGACATATCACTTGTATTTAGAAGTTATTATGCTCTAACACCCTCCCATAACACAAAATAGCTTAAATTAATTGAAAAAATAAATGGGTCCCAACAATTTCAGGCCATGTTATATGCCCATGTATAAAAAAATATTTTGTTAATAGATGAGGAAAGAAGGGAACCAACATGTGACCCCCCTACCCAAAAAATAAAAGAGAATGTGAATGGGATTCTAAGAGGCATACTCTGAAGGACCATTTAATACCAACGAATATTGCAATAATGTGAATTGGTACTCATTTAAATTCTTTAGGGACATGTCTTCAATGTTTTTTGAACAACTTTTTTCTTCGAACAAATGTAAACCCATTCGTTAGATCAAATCCCTTAGAATACTAGTTATTGACAACTAAATTTTTGGATGGAGGAAACCCTTTGATGATTTATGAGGAACATTATGAATTATTGGAGAAGAAAATGTAGAAATTAAGATAATTGAAGAGACATTATTGCGACATTCTTTTTAATTAGAGCCTTATTTGTGACAAGTTATCCATGAGTTCCGGGATAAGTTTAAAATAATGTATTATTTCTAATATCTTTATATTGAGAAAGTTCTCCAATAAAATGTAAAATTCCAGGCATCTAAGAGAATCTTCATTAGCTGAATCGACGATCTAAGATGGAAAATATAACAAAGTGGCAAGGTGTGCACATTGATAAATGCAAGTAAATATGCTAGCTGATGGTCTTTCAGAGCAGGCTCTGAAAATGGATGTGGGATCTGGATATTTCACTGAAACATTGGATGGGAAGGTCATTGAACATGGCCAATTTATACTTTTTTAGCTGTTGTTTATCTTCTTTTTCAGCATTTGAATGACATGCAGATGTACTTCTTTCTCTGTCTGTTACATAGGAGACCTATCAGCTAGCAGGTCTTGCTTTGGAGTGTATGTTTGTAGTTCACTTTTGATTATTCAGTATATTATGAACTGATTATTTAGGGATGATGAGAAAAGTCTTCTACGATCAGACTTTGTTTCTTTTCGTTGTCTAGCAATTTAACAGACCTTTTCTATCTTTTGGTCCATGTGTGGAACTGGAATGTTTACTTCCTCCTGTCATGTATATGGTTGTTGTTTAATATGTCTTTTGATTCATATGAATAACAAAGACTTGTATTTTTTCCTCTGAAAAAAAGTAAATATGTCTTTGTAAACCATTTATTAGGAAACTTTATAGTCTAGGATGCTTCATTATAAAATTTAATAATTAAAAATTTATAGAAGTGCATGTATTGTGTCATTATGTTGTGTGGATGTTTCCTCGATGTGCTTCTCCTCTTCTAAATATTCATTGAACCTATGGTATATGCAATCTTCTTCTCTACACAGGATATTCTAGTAGTATGCACATAATGTCATATCCTTCTTTATATTTCCATCATCATAGGGTAAATATTCATGTCAAACACTTGGAATTGGTTCTTGTTTTCTTTTGACTGGTGGTATTTTTTTATCATATTTTTATCCCTCTCATTATCTTTAAGTGAATTTGCACTGTAGGACTTTCAAAGGCTCATTTTGTTGAAATTATATTAATATTGGAGAAGCGATGTTGCTAATTTGTCCAATGTAACCTTTGTTCATGATTGTTAAAGGAAGGAAGAGACAAAAAAAACCTTAGTATACTTTTATTTTTTATAGGATCGAGAGGACCAACTGCTCATTCTTTTTCTCTATATTTAACATATTCATTTTAATTAGTATGTATAGTAATTTGGTGAAGAACTCTTTTATGGATTTGAAAATACTAGCGATTATATTGAGTATCTCCATATCCAACTAGAGATCTCTCATTTAATCTTGCATTCCAAAGAGAGTAGACAAATTGATCCATATGGTAGTCGAGGAATTTTGTTCTTCGATGTGATAGAGGAGAGACATAGATACTAAGTAGCATAGTAATCCAAATACTTCACACATTTTTTCAGGTTCTTTGAATTATCTATAACATAATTGGGATCTACTTTTATTCTTAGAGTGATATTATTATGTCCCTTTTTTTCTTAATCATTGACTAGAGTAAGAATATGCTATGGAGATAGCTCCATTTCAATTGATACATATTTTATGGATCCATTAACCTACAAATTTTTCTTGAACTATAAATATGTAAAATAAACCCTTAAGGGTCCCTAAAGCTTGTATACTATATAATATTTTGGAGTATAACCTCTAGATTCTAAATAAGAAAGAAATGCATTGCAAGAAATCAATAATATGACAAAATCATCTCATTAATTATTAAAAAAGAAAGCATAAGTTAGATTAAAATGTTGGGTTTTAAGGATGGTATAATTTTTGGTATATCACATTGATTACAATAAATATTTATCAATCATGGGTAAGAAGTACTTAAGCAACCAATCCAATAGAACATTGGGTTGAATTTCTATTTTTCACAATGTTCACTGTTAGTGTAGGAAATTGTTCCCAGACTACCATAAGAACAAGCTAACACAATATCAAACAAAAATAGAATAAAATTGGTTTTTAGGGTTTTGGTTGAAAACTTCATTAGCAAGGAGGTAATAAACATTCACAAACTAATACAGAACTGAATCATACACAAGTTAGATAAACTAGGGATCAAACATATTCCAATAAGCCATAAACATTACACATGAAATACTAATTCCACCCATAGGCTACAAGCATTTACATAAATAAAATCCTTAAACAAGAAATGAAATTGTAGATTGAGCAATCAACCAGATCAGAAATGAAACAACATGATAGGTAGAAAAGGCTGGTAAGTTTATATATAATCAACAATAGTCATCCACTTACATAAGAGTTATAAGTGCTAGTTTGAGATATCAAAGCTCCAAAAGCCTCTCCATAAGTGAATATTCAAACCTTACTATCCTCTGAGTTCCTCCTTTTATCCTTCACAAAAAATAGTTACATAACTAACTAACTAAATTTACGTTAAGCTTTGAAACTGCTACTAAAATAATTGTCTTTCAAAATAAACTATTATAACAAAAAATAAACTACATGACACCTATCAGTAGTAATCTTTATAGGTTTTTTCCTACCTCAGCCAGTAATGCAATCCCTTCTAGGGCATGAGACCGTCTTCTAGTTCTCTACTTCTTAGCTTCTAGGTCTTCAATCCTCTTCGACAATCTCTCATTCTGCTGAGTCAAATATTTAACTGTTTGGTTCAATTTCCCACATTTGCTTTGAGTCTTTTTATTTCTCCTCAGAGCTTCTTTTGAAATAGAAATTAACTCCTGATAATGAGTGTTTATGTCAACTAGATCCTCCCTTAAGCTTCTGTTAGTCATGACTGAACCCTTGTTTCTTTCACTCAGAAAAATGATTTGATACTTGCACTACTTCACTATTTTTTGTAGATTCTCGATTTAAGAATCTATGAATAGTCCCTCTTTTGCTGTAGAGGTCTTGTCTGATAACCATGAAATGTTTTCTTTCTTCTGAAACTCAAATCATCATCTTCCTCGTCTTTATATGCTTCTTCTAGAGGAACTTCTAGAGCCCTATCTTTTTCAGTACTGCAAACTTTTGCTTGCTCTGCAACCTTGTCCTTTCCTGGTGATGAATTTAGAGTCACTGAATGCTCTTTTTTAGTCCGAACCTACTTAGAATCCAAGGATTTTTCATATTCCAAGTATTCTTGAGATGAAGACTCTTCAATTATAGCCACTTTCCCTTTAGCAAACTTTGGATTTAAAAGATTTTCATATTAAGCCTTAATTTGTTTTTGGCTCTTGTTTTAGGTCTCCATCTCGTTTCTGCTCCTCCTAGAATTACAAATGATTTGACTTGATAGTTAACAGCTGAGAGTTGTACCAAGTCACATTTTAATCCTGCTGCAACTAACTCTTCTTTAGACTTTTCATTTGAACTTTTTGGATTATCATCTTTCAACTTATTTGTAACAGGAAACTCCATTATATCCTCTTGTATATCTATGATACTTTGATTTTGTTCTAAAGAATTCATTCCCTCTTCTTGCTTTGTATCAACTCTATGGATTTCTTCTATATTCTTTGAAAATTTCTCTTCATTTTCATTGAGTGATTCTCTGCTCTCTTCATACACAGAGTCTTCAAATTTTTGAACTAAATCTTCATCTTGAATACTGTATTTCACCAACTCCTCAACTATTTCTCTCTTTAACCTCTTTACAAGGCAATGTTGTTTGTTCATTTGCCTCTTCTTGGGAGGACCTTCTTGTTGAGCATGAATACCTGACCAAAACACAAAGTGTTCCCTGGCTCTACCCTTTTTCTGAAGAATTGTGTTAACAATAAATTTTATAATTCCATGATGAAAGATAGACTACTGAGTGTGATCTTTATGCCCTTTTACTATATCTGACATTTTTTGCAGGCTCTTTAGAAAGAAAAGGGTAAATTCAGTTTAGACTCTTGATTTAAATGTAGAAGGAATCTAATGTGACATTTGAAAACTAAGGCAAATTTTTCCTCACAAGTGATGTAACTTTGTAGAATTCTGATAACCTCTCTCCACTTGGGCTTGAATTTATGTAAATGTACACCCTTTCCCTAGTATAGGGTTTCAACCTATAGAAATAACAAATATTTTGAGTTAAAAGTAAAGGGTATTTTCTTTAACCAAAATTCTCCTTCACCCAACATACCTATGGCTTCTTCAATTAACTCTTTGGTGAGCTCAAATTTGAGGGTATCAAATGAACCAGTGTTCTTATCAAAACCCTATTCAAATATGTATGACAACTCTAGGTTAAAACCATTAATTCTCTGGAAAAAATCAAACCAACCAAACCTTTGAAAAATCACTGCACAATCAAGGAAATTTTCTACCCAACTAGTATCCATTGGTTCAACTCTCTTTGTTTTACCGCTCTTCTTCATCTCTGTTGTGCAACCCTAAATTACGAATTTATTTTATAAAAATCCAAAAATATTTCAAAAATTCTTCTCTATAATAATGAAACTTCCATCCTCGTAAATTCGTGACAAACAGATTTATGATTTTTTCAATTTTCCCTGCAAAACCAACACATTGTCAATGTAAGACAGAATGTTGTTAATGATTTTTCTACCTGGTTGCACGTCTGTCATGATGATGAACGAAACTGATGAATATGAACCATCATTCCTTCATATGTATCAACAAACTTCCATAAATTTTGTTGAATTTTCATATGCTTAACTAAGACATCAGTATTTCATTTCACTTTCATAACAAAAGCATATAAACAGGATCACTGAAAGATAGACAAGCACAACCATACAAAAGAAACACAAAGATTTATCCTGGGAAAACCCTAAAGAGAAAAACCCAGCAAAATCTTCCTCAATATAGATGTCCCAAAAAAGATAAAAGATAAATATAGCAAGGAGATCAAAGCCTAATCCTCCTCATTCTCCAACTACTTCTCTTCTCCACTAATGCGCTACACAAGTGAGAGTGTGTGTCTCAAATGAGGAGAGCTACACCTCTATTTATATTCATCCATTCACTTCAATTAACTCATCCGACATGTAGGCTCGAGTTAATCATGTAGGCTCGAGTTACACATGTAGGCTCAAGTAACCACACTGGGATGCTAATGACCCACCTTTACAATTAGAGTGGACAACCTCATGAATCTTATTAGTTCTTCCAATTAGAAGCATCAGGGTACAAGATAATACGAGTGGTTCTCCTGATAGGACCATCGGGGACCACAAAATATACATATAGAATATTCTTCGAAGTTACAATATTTCAACACTCCCCCTTAACGAGAAGGGTATTCTACAACAACATAAACAACAACAATAGTAGGAGAGAGGTAGAGGACATCATCAACATCATCAGGGTAAAACATCTATAAATCATTGAAATCTTTTCAACATTATGTAGCATTCATCTTCAATCTTCAGTCTTCATCGTCATTAATACTTTGACTGCTTCGATCAGCAACATCTTCAGCACTTTGACCTTTCGATCAGCAACATCATCTTCAGCACTTTGACCTTTCAATCAGCAACATCATCTTCAGCACTTTGACCTTTTGATCAGCAACATCATCTTCAGTACTTTGACCTTTCGATCGGCAACATCATCTTCAGCACTTTGACCTTTCGATCAGCATAATCTTCAGCACTTTGACCTTTCGATCAGCAACATCATCTTGAGCACTTTGACCTTTCGATCAGCATCATCTTCAGCACTTTGACCTTTCTATCAGCAACATCATCTTCAGCACTTTGACCTTTTGATCAGCATCATCTTCAGCACTTTGACCTTTTGATCAACAACATCATCTTCAACACTTTGACCTTTGAATCAGCAACATCTTCTTCAGCACTCTGACCTCTCGATCAGCAACAACATCATCATCATACTTTAATCTTTTGATCAGGAACATCATCATCATCATACTCTAATCTTTCAATCAGAAACATCATCATGAAAACATCATCATCATCAAAACATCATTATTATCAAAACATCAACATCATCAAAACATCAACATGATCCTTCCTTTCGGAATTATGGGATCAACATGTCTGTGGTACTCCGACGATCCTTCCTCTCTGAATTACGGGATTTAGGTCTTTATGGAGTTACTAACGATCCTTCCTTTCGGAATTACGGGATCAACACATCTGTGGAACTCAGACAATCCTTCCTATTGGAATTACGAGATAAAGTCAATGATACTTCCTTTCGGAATTATGGGATTTAGGTCTTTATGGAGTTACTAACGATCCTTCCTTTTAGAATTATGGGATCAACACAGTTTTGGAACTCAGACAATCCTTCCTGTTGGAATTACGGGATCAAGTCTTTATGGAGCTACCAATGATCCTTCCTTTTGGAATTATGGGATTTAGGTCTTTACGGAGTTACTAATGATCCTTCCTTTTAGAATTACGGGATTTAGGTCTTTATGGAGTTACTAACGATCCTTCCTTTCGTAATTACAGGATCAACACATTTGTGGAACTCAGACAATCCTTCCTATTGGAATTATGGGATCAACACATCTGTGGAACTCAGACAATCCTTCCTATTGGAATTACGGGATCAATTCAATGATCCTTCCTTTCGGAATTATGGGATTTAGGTCTTTACAGAGTTACTAACGATCCTTCCTTTCAGAATTATGGGATCAACACAGATGTGGAACTCAGACAATTATTCCTCTAGGAATTACGGGATCAACACACGTTCTCAAGTACTGAAGTCATCGGATCCATTCTAAACCAAAGTTCAAGGATCATACAATCCTACCACCTTCTTGATGACCGAAATTCACCGAATCTGTTCTGAACCGAACTCCAAGGATGATACAATCCTGCCACCTTCTCGATGAGCGAAGTTCATGGGATCTGTTCTGAACCGAAGTCCAAGGCTGATACAATCCTGCCACCTTCTCGATGACCAAAGTTCAACGGATCCATTCTAAACTGAAGTCCAAGGATGATACAATCCTGTCACCTTCTCGATGAACGAAGTTCACCAGATCCGTTCTGAACCGAATTCCAAGGATGATACAATCCTACCACCTTCTCGATGACCGAATTTCACTGGATCCATTCTGAACTAAAGTTCAAGGATGATACAATCCTACCACATTCTCGATGACCGAAGTCACACCGGATCACTTTTGGACATATGTCCCGGGATGATACAATCCCTCTTCATTCTCGAAGAACAAGGTCTCTGGGTCACTTTTGGGCAAGTTCCTAGGGATGATACAATCCCATTAGAACATCACTACTCCCCCTTTCAAGGAAGGTCTTTCTGAACAACAAGCTTGTCTCGAAAGTGTTTGAACTTTACTTGAGATAGAGGCTTCATCAGTACATCATCATCCAAACCATGATCATCTACATCTTCAATATGTGAATAATGAACAATCACCATCTATATCTCCAGTATGTGAATACTAAAAGCATCATCATCTATATCTTCATTATAGAAATATGGAATCACTATCATCTGCATCTACAGTATGTAAATACTGAAACATCATCTATACTGAAATCATCATCATCTATATCCTCAGTATGGGAACACTGAAATCATCATCATCTATATCTTCAGTATGGGAATACTGAAACATCATCATCTCTATATTCAGTATGGGAATACTGAAACATCATCATCTCTATATTCAGTATTGAAATACTGAATCACCATCATCTGCATCTACAATATATAAATACTGAAACCTGTTTGTAGAAATACCGGATTTTTATGTGTTACAATGAAACACAGGGTTCTCTGTCATCACAAATCTAGTTATCACATAGAATCATTGTATTATCCATATTCAGGTCAAAGAGACCTGATATCATCTTTCGAAGCCATATGTCTTCACAACTTAGTAGAGCAATCTTCTATGTATTCTACTTCAACTGAGCTAAGAGAAACACTGGACTACTTTCTGCTAAACCATGAAATCATAGTAGATCCCAGACTATAACATCCACCTGATGTGTTTTTTCTATCCGAGATACGTCTAGCCCAATCTGCATCTGTGTAGCCATACGATCTATACTCATGGCTACCATCATAGTATAGACCAAAGTATATATACCCTTTTAGATATCTCTATTAATTCTTGCACATGATCCAGGAACTAGGAATCAAAATCATCAAAGAATAATTAACAAATACTCATGAATTGGAAATAATTGGAACCAGAAATGGTTTCCTCTCTGTATATTTTATAAAAAATAAAGGGTTACAATTTCCATGCATAGCAATGGCTTAACTCCATGAATAATTTGAATACCTAAGGAACAATTCAAATTCAATGAGTGAGTCTAGCTTAACTGACTCTTTGCCATGCAATCTCACTCAGTTAACCACTTGACCAAAACCCTAATTGACTCACCAAACTCTAACTAAAGTCGGAGTGCAATAAATGACTTAATCTCAACTAAAGGAGATCAAACACACGTCATAACAAACCAACCATCAAGTGCTAGTATTGCATGACTCCAATGATCCCTGATGAGGTTAACTGAAGCTGAACTAACCATCAGAAGTTGGTGGAGGCGCCTTGTTGACTCCAGTTCATTAGATAATATATTTAATGAATGGAGGCACCTTAACTCACTGTAACTGACTGGTTGAACTGATTGTAACCACCAGTTAGCAATTAGGTGCATTAATGTCACACAAATCACCCTTGGAGTGCTCTAGTTATCCTCCTTGACTGTAGGAAAAGGCTAAGTTATCCTCCTTGACTGTAGGTAGGCATGGGTGTGACTGGGATGATGGAAATTAATGCTCCACTGATGTCAATTAAACTTAGGATAGTGGTTTAACTAGGCCAATTTGACCAAAAGAGTGTGTATGATGGTAAATGTATCCAACACCCCCCCTTAAGCTATACTCAGGAAGAGTTAGAAAACATAGATGCATAAAAATGCTAGGGCCCTGGAAACAAAGGCCATAGGTCACCTTGTACAATAAAGTAACTGCTTAATATAACCAAGGAAACAGGGAAAACCTCATGGGAAAAATACCCCCCCTCAAACTAAGCAGTAAATCAGGAATTGGTTCTTCTATGAAACAACATCCTGAGACTGTGCATGTGAACCTCTAAATCCAAACTAAATGAATATGTCTGGAGGAATCTTCCACTTTGGAAGAATAACAATGCACTCAACTAAATCAGAAATATAAACAGCTGCACGGTGAAAACTGGACACATGTAGAGCAACTGAAATCATCTGAAGAGAGAGCAAAGGTTCTTGAGGATTCGAACCATGTGTAGAACACTCAAGAAACTGATATGTTGCAGCCTTGAACAGAAAACCATGAGTGGTAAAATCAGCCCCAATTTTTAGGAGCAAGTGTCCAAGCGGATGCAGAATGTTTTCCTCTTTACTAGTTCTGTGAGGGGCTGAGCATGTGACCAAAGGTAGAGAATCCCTAGGACTCTGGAGAGTGAATGCTTGAGCTCCATAATCTGATATAGCTTCAGAAATATCTAATGATTCACAAAATAAAATATCAGCAACCTCATAAGAGGAAACTAACACCAAATCCCCATCAGCAAAATTGAAGAAGAACTGCGGTACTTGATTTTTCACACCGGAATTGGTGAGAGCAGCTACAAGCATGGCTGAAAGCTCTTGAATTTTAAAATATGAACAAAATAATATCATATCAGAATGTAAATCAGATCTAAATAAGTTCACAATAGATCCAAAACTGTGAAATGAAATCAAATCCCCAGCAACAGTTTCGAAGGAGACTTGCGGTACTTGTTTCTTCACACCGTTGATGAGAACAGCTACAAGCAGTACTGAAGGCTTATGAAACTGAAATTTTGAACCAAGTAATATCAGATGATATCCAAATAAGATCATATCAGATCCAATAAGGTTCATATCAGATCCAAAATTATGGTCAACTGAGACGGTAGATGCACAGTTTTCTTCTTCTTCAAAATTCTGAATTTTGGTGCATGCAATCCTGCAGGAATTTGCTAGAAGATCTAGATCATGGGAAGCGAATGTGTCACTCTTATAATATGATACTTTTTCCAAAATATCCAAGGTATTACATATTTTCACACCAGCAGCAACATTAGAGGAAGAAAACTGTGCATCTACCGTCTTAGATTCTTACCCGCTTAAACCAAAAGAATGGAAACGATTTGTGGATGATACCAATTTCCTTTGGCCACATGGCAGGGAGAGATTAGATGACTTCCTAAGGCACATGAACAATCAATCTCAACACATAAAATTTACCATGGAAATCCAAGAGAACAACTCCCTTCCTTTTCTTGAGCTTCTGATCACTAAGAGAGAAGACGGTTCCTTAGCCCACCAGGTGTATCGTAAGAAAACCCATACAGACACATACTTACATGCCAGCTCACACCATCACCCTTCACAAAAACTAGGAATATTACACACACTCGCCACACGAGCTGTCAGAATCTCCGATAAAGAACACCTTGATGAGGAATTGAAACACTTGGAGATAACCCTCCAAAACAATGGTTATGATAAAAAAGATATCAACAAAGCTTTCAGAAGGGCAAGAAGTATTGAAACTAAAAATCGTAATAATGAACAAGAAGAACAAGGAAGAACTTTTCTCCCATATATCCAAGGTACAACTGCTAAAATTGCCAAATTTTTGAAGAAGAAGAAGATAAAGACAATATTTTTCCCTCCAAACTCCCTAAGAAATTTGCTAGACAAAGCAAAAGACCCCATCAACCCAAAGCTAAGGAAAGGTGTTTATTCGTTTCCCTGCTCATGTGAAGACGTATACATAGGTGAGACAGGATGCTCAATTCAGACAAGGTTAAAGGAGCATTGTGCAGATGTTACCCATGGAAGAATTAAGAAATCAGCAGTAGCTGAGCACTCATCAAAGACTAACCACCATGTATGCATTGAAGAAGCAAGAGTCTTAGCAATTGAGGAGAATTACAACAAGAGACGCATACGGGAAGCAATTGAGATTGAGAAACAACCAAGAAACTTCAATAGGGATGATGGCCTTACCCTTTGTGACTCATGGAAACCGATCATTCACTCCCTGCAAAACAAGAAAAATTAATATTAAAAATAAAAATTAAAAAAAAATTTAACATTAAAAATTAAAAATTTTAAAAAATTTTATAATAAAAATAAAAAGAATATTATAAAAAAAAATTTAGATTAAAAATTTAATTTTTCTTTAAAATTTCCTTAAAAATTAAAAAATTAAAAATTAAAATAAAATAATTTTTTTTTTTTTTTTTTTTTTTTTTTTTTTTTTTTTTTTTTTTTTTTTTT